>LPNX010827280.1:167479-183424 GCA_001517045.1 Pseudotsuga menziesii
TGGTTTTTTTCCCAATAATTTTATCATTTTTATATTTAAGTCCCTCGTATAAGTTTTGTATTAGTCTAGTCTATAATCCTAGGTTTGAATAAAGTAATTGTGTCATCTTGTAAGTCAAAGTGAAAACTATCTCTATAAGGATGCATTTTTTCAGGTGAACCTGACATCCAACTTATGTATATATCCATTTTTTGAAGGGGGTTGTTGGTTCCTAAAAGTGATATGCAATTCGACCTTTCCCAATTGACCTAAGTCACTTAGGAGGCTACATGAAACAAAGGAAAGAGGCCCAATACAAACTTAAGGTTCACCACTAACTTAGAGGTTGCAATTTGCTATAGTGGAAAAAACAATGTGCCCAAAATAGTACATCATTAAAGAGTTGCAATTATGATGTATTTTGACTATAGAGATTCAAAATGCCTATACCAAAAAAATATAGGATAGTTAAGAGTGGTAGTGAGGATCCATCTTCTATAGATGATCATGTGGCTATGATTAATTGCAATGGCTACATATAATGGTGAGGTGCGCAACACCCATTGAAAACATAGTGAGGACATAGTCCCAATAGTTGATTTGTACATGCTCGGTGAGGTACAACCAACCAAGGAGCATAACGGAAGAGAAGTGGAGACCCACAACACTCTTTCAGTGAAAAGAGTGTATGTCCCTATCCACATGTGTGAAAGGTTAGTAAGGCTTAGTCCCATTGATCTCATTGCATGTATGTTCATATTTATAGAGATTGGATAGCTTATGTACCTCTATCCACATTTTCTTGTATAAAGATATCAAGTAATGAATGTGTTCTCATCCTTCAGAAAAAATATTCAAGATTAGTGATATGTTCCAATTTATCGATGTTTGTATAGAGCATGGGTATGTCCCAATTCTCATGGAGATTGATTACTTACCCTTTCAACTATGCCCGTAAGAAGGGTGGAATGTTGGAAATAATCTAAAGTTACTGCATCATAGTTATAAAATGATGTATTGTCATAATTAGGCATATTAGTTATATGTGTGTTCATGAGTTGTGGTAAGAACTCACCTAAAGCTAGCCTAGGGTGTATAATAGATGATGAATGGGTGTACTACTAAGGAACTCCTTGCATAAGGTCACAGTTTGAAACTATGTGGGTGTGAACCTTACAAAAAACAAACAACTCACCGAAATATTGGAATGTGTGAGTGAGAATAGAGAGAGATAACACTGAATTTCCTATATTGTAGGATAAAACATATTGTATAAATATCTCTCTAAGAAAGAATATATTCTCACATTTTTACATAAACTTCTTTCATTGCATTCTCACAAGCTTAAATTATTTCACAAGACAAAAAAGAAAGGCTATATTAACATCATTGTTGGAGTGCTCTCATAGTGGTGCTCATTTATGGAATATAAATGAGGAAGGATAAGGTTAATAACATGTAGCATGGTCAATTTTGTTTGCATGTTCAACACCATGTATGCTCACTAATGAAATCAATGCTATAGTTTTGTACACCTAATCATGATATAATTCCCTTTAAATTGCAATATACTCTATCAAGTAGTTTAAATTTTAGATGATTTTAGTGAAAATTTGAGAGGAATCATTGAAATCGTAGATATCAATTGTTGAAATTGCATAATCCAAATGCAATTGGGGTATTTGAGGGTCCTAAATCTGTTTATGCACTCAAAATTACAATTTCAACATTGAAAATTTGCAATTTAACCAAAAATTATATAACCAGAATTAGGTGATTTTCATTAAACAAAGCATGTATTAGACTAAATTCCTATAATGGCAAGCTAGTTTGGTGTGGAAATTAGGCGTCAGGATAGGTTTCAGCAAAGTCTACCTATTTAGCTATTGCATGCAACTCTTCTTATGATGTCCCAAAATGGTGGTTTGGTAAACTTTGGAAATGGCATTTGCTAATGGAGCTCAAGTGTTTCTTATGGTTATCCTTTGAGAATTGCTTGTTGACATGGGACAATTTGCAGCGTAGGAATTTGATGGGCCCAAATTTATTTGCTCTATGTAAGATTGATGGGGAATCTATAAACCATATGATGTCCTTTATGCTTACAATCAACAACTCTGGAATATTGTTTCTAATCTCTTAAACATAACTCAGTCATGGGGCCATGATGGAACATAAGGGAATTTTTTGAGATGGTATAAAAATTATTTTGAACATGGACTTCCCCCAACATTTATATGTTGGGACATTTGGAAGACCTGGAATAGTGTAATTTTTAAGGATAAACCATTGAATCTTTTTGTAAGCTCCATGAAAATTATTAGTTATTAGAAAGAGTATGTAGGTGGTTGAAATAAAAAAGAAAGTGCTAAAATAAGTGTCTGACCTCCCTATCACATCACTGGCTACATTTTTTTTTTAATGGAGTGGCCCAAGATGGCATTTGTGGTACAGGTATCTTGCTAAGGATCAATGAAGAGTATCTTTTCAAGTTGAATTTGAATTGTGGTCGAGGCTCCAACACCAAAGCCAAAATTTTGGCACTTTGGTGTTTGGCTAAATGTGCTTCTTCTCTTGGTATTGATACCTTGAAAATTATGGGAACTCATTAGTCATTATAAACTAGGCAAACAAATTAAAGTCCCTATAGGTCATTTCTCTTTATCAATGGGGATGGAGGATGTAATCTCTCTTGGATTCGTTTCATGTGCTGAATATTAACCATATAAATAGGGAGAAAAATCATGTTGCAGATACTCTTTCTAAAGAATCTCTTGTTGCAAAGGAAGGTGTTCTTCAGTGGGAAGAATTTTTAGAAGGAACTTTGGCAGATTATGACTATTTTTTTTTTAATAAGGTTCAGCTAGATATATCTCATTCTATATTTTATATTTCATGTTTATCACTGCTTTTGGTTACCATTAGATGTGGCTTGGGATATGTTTAATTTGATAAACAATTTTTCCGATGTATTGTGTAGTTTGTTCTGCGATCTTTCGAACTGCATTTTGAGGATTTCCATGTATGATATTCAACTACAGTTTTCAAATATGACTTGATATTTTGCATTGGATTTGTAATTTTTAATTCTAAAAATAGCAAAAGTATGGTTTCGTTTTGCTTGAAAAAAAACTAGAATGAAGTGATGCAAGCTCAAAAAACCCAAATTGTCTAAACATTTAGAGCACTAAACTAGGCTAGGGTACATATATTGAATTAGTGTAGTGAGTAACCTTAATTACGAAATGAGAGGAAACAAAATCATGTAAGACCACCACGATTATGATTTAACTCACTATCAACCACGGTTAGGTTATGTTAGGCCAAGGGTCAAAGTAGAGAGAAGGTATATATACCTACAGTGGTCTCATCATAAATTGATAAACTTGATATTATATATGCAATTCTAAATAATTTAAATTTAATTTAAGGGGACATTTTATTTTTAATAATATTTTATTCCTTTTTATAAAGGAAATATATAGCTGCAACAATCTCGTAGGTGTTAATTTGAGTTTTGAGAGCTCTACCAGTTGTCACAGCCAACTGTCACAACCAGTTGTTACAATGTTGTAAGTGTTAATATGAGTTGTAAGTGAAGTTTTAAGTGCTACTAAAGCAAAGAGAGGCACTCCTCTACCTTCCCCACAGTGGGGTGGAGTCCAAAGTATATGAATCTGTTCGGTCTATTCTAGTTCATTGTATTGGTAAAATAGAAGCTATTCACTTATTAGATTTGTGTAGGTATGGCTGCTTTGAGGTCTGCAGGTCAGGTTTTCGCATAACTCTAGAATGAGTATGGAAGGATGAGTATGGAAGGAGTTAAACATATTCTCCATTGGGATGTACAGTGCACATCTCATGTACTGCATTGTAGAAATCACCTCTTCCATGCAAATAATTTATATAATATCATTTAACAGTTTTTTTATGCTTATATATCTAACACAAAAATTGTGGTGATCTACATTAAACTTATATTATAATATAAATTGACCCCTATAACAATACAAATTGGCATAGTCCTATTGGTTTATCCCACAATACTGAGACATGGGTCAGTCGGTATTGTTAGTTTTTACTTTAAATTACAAAAACAACAATCAAGACACAGATTTTATCGTGGAAACCTCAAAACAAAAAACCACCAAAACAAAATCATTAATAATATGAATTTACAAAATTCTATATCTGTTGCAGTAGAAAGGATGCAAAACACACCCTAGGTTTTGCATGCAACTACATACAAGGACGCTACAACACCCCTATGGTTTTTTGTATGCTTCAACAAATAAGGATGCAACGACTGGAAGGATGCTTCAACCCCCCCTACAGACCTGTGGCCTGCCCTAGCACCACCCAACCACCCTACACTGATGTTCTCATTATTTTAGAATAGTTTAAAAAACTATCCACTTTGGACTCTATCAGACTTACTAACAAAGACACCTAATTCTTTATAGATTTATTCAATAAATACCCTTTACCTATTTCTAATCAACGCATCTCTCCATAGCTGTGCTCTTTCATTTTGGATCATGATTGTTCACTTTATAGACACAATGAATCATCATCCAGCCACTCAACCGTCGCATTATTTCAACGAAGACATCATTTTGTTTCTTCCCACAGCTATGAATTCATTTCCGCAACCTTGTTCATCTTTTTCTGGTGTTTCCATAAGATTCTTCACCGGATACATTCTGGACAGTTGATCTTCTCTACAGATTTCTTTTTAACTCGTATTTTCACACCAATTTTTTGTTTCAACGATTTCCCACCATTGATTTTCACCGGGCTTTTCCTTGACCGTTGATTTCCAGATTGTAGGATGCGGGATGTGGGATGTTGAGTGTCCTGTTTTGCCTTTCTACAAACTCATTTCTGCAAGCTTCTTTCCGCAATATTTATTCCCGCAAACTTTCTTCTGCAACGTTGATCTCTTGCGGAGTCTTTCATGACCCTCGATCTTCCGAATTGTGGGTTGCGGGTTGCGGGTACATAGAATATTTAAATGCAATTCCCTTTCCACATTTTTCTTCCGCACCATCGATCTCTTTTGGTGGAACTAATCTCAATCGTTTGATCTTGATATTTTGTGGAGCTTTGGATTTTTTTCCTAACTATCGGATTTAATCCTTAACCGTCAGATCTAGTGTGGGAATAATATAAGTCGTATGATCCTGATCTTTTATGGAACTTCATCCTCCTGCCTATATTTTGCGAAACTTATCCCGAATTGTTGGATCTCATGCGGGATTTTTCTTGACCGCCAATGTGGGATGCTTCCTGACCATCAATTTCATATCGAATTCGGATCTCACCATAATTTTGCAGATCTGCACGATTTCTTTGCGGAAATCCTCTACAATAGTTCTTTCAGCAACAACATTGGATGATCGATCTTTAGTTGTTCAACTTGCTAATAGGGTTATTCCTTTGTCATTCACCTTGCAACCTGCAACCTGTAACAGGGTTATTCCTTTGTTATTCTTGATACCTGCAACCTTCAGTCTACCACCATATCCATTGGTTATTCATTTGTCATTCATGAACAGCTTTGACATCAATGAAAACTATATACTCAACAATCTCCCCTTTTGGCATTGATGGAAAAATATTTAATCATTCTACCCCTTTGACACCAATGACAAAGAAACCTCTATGTCTGACAACTCCCCCTGTTATCATATTGTTGAGAGCTAGGGTTTCAACATCATTCAAGCATATATTAAGTTCATACACAGCATTCAAAGACAAAGAAATATGGGAAGGGACGTCCAATCCGTCTTTGCATTATCTTTGTTAATTATTTATACATTATGAGGTAGGTTGGAGCGGTTGTACCCGCTCCAACTACCTATTTTTTTATCTTTTAAACTATAATTACATGATGACATTTAGGAGGTAATTATCCCCCTCTACATCTCCCCCACAAACAAAATGTTTCTTCGTCCCGAAGAAAACAAAGAAAACTGCATCAACGTCCTGGGTCTCTGCTACTGCGGAGTAGTCCTCACTGTGCATCAACCATGCATACCGGTCTGCATAGGTAACTCAGCCGCAACAGCCGCCAGCTTGATAGGAAAACACACGTGTACAAGGCTCTACTGTGACTGGTTACTCTTCAGCCTCCATCTTCAATCTGACAATAGTCCATCGAAGTCTCATCCTCTCACAACGGCGGGAAACCATATTCTTCCGCAACTAGGCCTTTTGGTTTAAAGCCTCACCCGGGCTCATCTGACCAGCATCTCCATCGGTTCAGGCATGCGGGGCCTTTTGGCTCTTTGAATTCCTATGTCATTTCTCTGTCTTCTGGCTTTCCGAGGTCACAACCTAGTAACAGTTTCAGCATTTTGATAATGAGGGGTACATTGTCATCATGTTCATTGAAGCGCTTCGCTGTGTAGGTGAATGATATTTGCTTGAATGCCATCGTCGTCGTCTGGTTCTATCGTGAGAGTATGAATTTCCTGCTCCAACCCAACCGACATGTTTCAACCGACATGCTCCCACCGACATGATCATATCGACCACTTGAAATGCCGACCAAAGTGAGTTGGACCCACAAAAGAATCGACCATATTTTTTTTTTCAACTTAATCAACGCTCAGTCGTCAATCAGGAGGCAAGGTATTTAACACAAAATAAACTCCATAATGTTACCTCTCATGATACATCAAAATTTTTAATCCGTAGTCGGGACAGGGTCGACGAAATGGTGGTCGACCAGCTCAGTCGGGTCGATGGAGGTCGACCAGATCAGTCGGGTCACTGGCCCAGTGTGCTAGTCGGCGGTTGGTCGACGGTTTCATATGACAAGCAGTCGAAGGTATTCATCATTCGGCAGTCTCTTGCTGCTCCAGTGTCACATAGTCAATGAGTTGTGCAAATAGAACGATCGTATTTATGTACAGCAGCATGGGCCAATCGTATTCATGCGCAAACAGGTCGATCTTTGATAAGTAGAAGATCTGGATCTGGATCATGTACAGCAGCGTGGGCCAATCGTATTCAACGTGAACTATGCCGAGCAACGATATGTCTTCTGGATCTGGATCTGATCAATCAAATCCTTTCAATCCTTCTGGTGCAATTTCCAGATATGCACACTATGAGTTGCTTACTATTGATTTTATTTTACCAGGGGCACACACCATAGGGAAAGCTCACTGCGTTTCCTTCGCCAACAGGCTCTCTCCCCTGGACCCTCGCATGAGTAAAAACCTGGTGAAGAATCTGCTCCAGGTTTGCCCGACGGTCGAATCCAGCAACAAGACTGCTCTGGACCGCAAAAGTCCGGACAAATTTGATCGCAAATATTACAAGAACCTGATGAAAAAAATGACGGCCTTTTAACTTCCGATGACGATCTGTTCTACGATGCGCGGACCAGAGAGCTCGTGAAGCTTTTCAAGGATTCCGAGTTCGCGTTCTTCCTGCAATTTTCCATGTCCGACCAGCTTGTCTCCCATAATATTTCTTCATCAACGCACATGCAGTCTCTTTAAGCTTCTCCTTTCAGATTCACGAATGCACGAGCAGTATATTCATCTTCACGACAGTTTCTCCTTTAGGTTCGACCACCTCCATCCGCTGCTGCTGTCACCCAGACCGGATAGAGGCGGCAATGGCGCCAATGTTGAAGTCTAGGGTTTCAACATCACATTCAAGCATGCATTAATTTCATACACAGCGATCAAAGACAAAGAAATATGGGAAGGGACGTCCAATCCGTCTTTGCATTATCTTTGTTAATTATTTATACATTATGAGGTAGGTTGGAGCGGTTGTACCCGCTCCAACTACCTATTTGTTAATATTTATTTATCTTTTAAACTATAATTACATGATGACATTTAGGAGGTAATTAGCCCCCTCTACACATATCTCCCCCTGAGATTTGAGCTTTCCCTTCTTAGTACTTTTGTAACGGAATTACTCCCATTTTCTATCTAAGATGCTCAAAGGCTTCCTTAGGTAGTGGTTTGGTGAAAATGTCAGCAATCTGTTCTTTTGTGTCGATGTATTCTAATTTGACAGCTTTTTGAGATATCTGTTCACTTAGATAGTGATACTTGATTGGTATATGTTTTTCCTTAGAATGCATGATAGGATTTTTAGACATATTTATGGCACTAGTGTTATCACATTTGATCACTATTGGATGTTCATATTTTACTAGTAGATCCTCTAGGGTTTGTCTCATTCAAATAACCTGAGTGCAACATGAAGCAAAAACAATATATCCAGCTTCTGTTGTAGAGAGTGAAATGGAGGATTGGTTTTTACTTGACCATGATACTATACAATTTCCTAGAAAAAATGTCGTTCCACTAGTCCTCTTTCGATCATCAACACTCCCTACCCAATCTGCATCAGTAAACGCCTTCAAGGTAAAGCCTTATCCTTTTGAATGCCATAAATCATACTCCATAGTACCTTTTAGGTATTTGAAAATAATTTTTACTATTGTTACATGTGTTTCTTTGGGAGCTAACTAGAATCTAGCTACCAATCCAACAGCTTGCATCACATCTGGTCTTTTGGTTGTCACATATAGAAGACTGCCAATCATGGATCTAAACATGGTATGATCTACTTCCAGAGATTCATAATCCTTACTTAACTTGCAACCAGTGACCATGGGAGTACCAATAGGTTTCGAATCTTCCATTTTAAAATTTTTCAACATATCTTTGATGTACTTAGTTTGAGATATGAAAATTCCTTTGTCTATTTGGTAGACTTGCAATCCCAAGAAGAATGTTAATTCACCCAACATTGACATTTTGAATTCTTTCTTCATTTCAGAGGAAAAATCTACACTTAGGATTTGAAGATTGCTTCCAAATATGATATCATCCACATAGACAGCAACAATGATCATATTTTTATCTTCAAATTTTAGGTAAATATTACTTTTAGTGGCTCCTCTTTTAAAACCTTGTTGTTTTAAGTAACTGTCTAGTATTGAAAACCACGCTCTTGGAGCTTGTTTGAGACCATAGAGTTTCTTTTTCAGTTTACAGACATAATCTTTGTTTTCAGATAGGAGAAACCCTTCAAGTTGTTCATTATACACTTCTTCTTCTAGTTTTCCATTCAGGAATGCAGACTTGACATCCATTTGATATAATTTGAAGTTTTTATGACATGATAGTGCTAAAAACATTCTTATTTATTCAATTTGAGCTATAGGAGCATAATTTTCTTCAAAATCAATACCTTCCACTTGGGGATACCCCTTAAAAACTAATATTGCTTTGTTCCTTATTACTTGTCAATCTTGATTGAACTTGTTTTTGAAAATCCATTCGGTTCCTACAATGTTCTTATCTTCAAGTCTTGGGACAATTTCCCATGTCTCATTTTTCTCAATCTGATCTAGCTCTTCATTCATGGCTTTGACCCATTCATCACTTTTGCTGGCTTCTGTAAAGTTCTTGGGTTCTACTATCGATAGTAAGGCTTGTTCCACATCTGGCAGTTTCATTCTTGTTTTGACTCCATCATTTTTGTCACCCGTGATCTGTGACTCCGGATGATCCTTTTGTATCCTGCTAGAAGGAGTTTTAGTGTCAAGTCTAGGGAAGTCTTCATCATATTCCTGTGTGTATTCCTTCTATTTGTATTCTTCTTCATTATGAATTTTCTCATCCTTTTGCAAGTCTTTTATTTTATCATCACATGTATTTTCAATGCTGTCAATATTTTTCTCTTTCCTTGGTTTTATATCATCTACTTTCACATCAGCACTTTCTACAATTTTATGTAACCTTTTATTGTAACACCTATATGCCTTTTTGGTGGATGAGTATCCTAAAAAGATTCCTTCATCAGTCTTGGAGTCGAACTTTCCAAGGTCATCCTCATTTCTTTTGATGTAACAGTTACTGCCAAACACTTTAAAATATTTGACTAAGGTTGGTCTTCAATACCACAATTCATAGGGGATCTTATCCTTATTCACTCTAATTTTTCCTCTGTTAAGTATGTAAACAATTGTGTATACATCTTCTCTCCAAAATGAATCTGATAGTTTTTCTTCATTGAGCATAGTTCTTGGTGCTTGTTGGACTGTTCTAATTTTCCTTTAAACAACCCCATTCTATTGAGGAGTTTTGGGAGCTGAAAATTGTCTATTAATTCCATGAACTTCACAAAACTCATTGAATTCTTTTGAGGTAAATTCTCCCCCATTATTTGATCTAAGACACTTGATTTTCATACCTGACTCATTTTCGGCCATTTCCTTGAAGATTTTAAATTTTTCAAAAGCTTCTGATTTTTCTTTGAGGAATGCCACCGATGTCATCCTTGTGTAATCATCACTGAGTAACATGAAATAATGATCTCCTTGCAATATTTTAGTTCTAGTTGGTCCACAAAGTTCTGTATGTACTATTTCCATAGGGTGTGAGGTCATATATTCTTTTATTTTAAAACCGGCTCTGGTTTGCTTCCCATGTTGACAATGTTTACATATAGAGTTTAGAGGAACTATGATTTCTGGTAGATCTCTTACAGCTTCCTTTGTACTTATTTTGGCAATATTGTCAAAATTTAAATGTCCCAACCTTCTGTGCCATAACCAACTTTCATCTACCATACTTAAGCAGATTTGGTTTTCATTTTCCAAGATGTATAGGTTGTTTGTATTTGTCATAGCAATGTCAATGACCTTTCCTGATTTCTTATTCTTGATTTCACATTTTTCTGAGTCAAATATTCAAATGTGTCCTTGGTCATATGTTGGACTTACATTGAGAATATTAGGCTTGAGGTTTTCAACCAGCAAAACATTTTCTGCTTTGATCTTGCTGTTGACAACATCTTTTCCTTTGCTGATTATTTTGGAGGACAAACTATCTCCAAAAGTGACTTTTCCCTTGTTATCTTTTAAGGTTATGAATTTTCTTGGGTCACTGATCATATGTTTTGAACAACCACTTTCCAAGTGCCATAAGTTTTGGCTTTTGGTTGCACATAAAGCAATCATGGAAATCTCTTGTTCTTCCTTTTCTCTCTGATGCTTCTTTTGTTCGGTAACAGTATTCCTCATAGGAGTATTCAGTTTACAGTATCTTGCCATATGTCCATGGTTATTACACTTATAACACTCTATGTCATATTTTTAGAGTAGTGTAAACAGGTTCTTATTTCCCTTAGACTTGTTACTTTATGACATCTTCTTGTATTCAGAAACCTTTCTTTCAGTTCTGCAATTTATGGCTTTATGACCAAAATTGTTACAGGAATATTAGTGACCTAAAAAGATCTGTAGATATTTATTTGGTATCTTAGGAGCTATATTATTTCTGTTTTTATCTTGAGAAATTAAGCCTGCTTTTTTTCTTCTTTCCTTTTTTAGCTGGAGTCTTTAGCACTTCAGCATAGCCTTTCTTACTTCCTTCTTGACTTGTGATAGGAAAACTCTCTAGATATTTTTATTTAAATAACCCAAAACTCCTATCACTTGATGATCTTTGGCTACTCAGAATGTCATCTAGAATCCTTGATCTATTCTCAAATTTTGATTTAATGGATTCTTCATCAAGCTTTCTCTTCAATTGCATGATTTCTCCTGCAAGCTTTTCAGACTCCTGTATTCTTATTTTGAGTTGTAGGCTTAGGTCCTCCTCAACCCTTTTGGAATCTAGAAGTTGAGCTTCCAACTGATTGATGTTAATATTTGACTGTCTATTATTTTTGCTACATTTCTCAAGTTCTTCAAGGGCGCTTACAAGTTCAGCTCTTAGGTCTACTTCTCCTTCCACATCTGAGTCACTATTTGAGGCTTGAGTATCTATGCCCATAAATAAAACTTCAGTTTCTTAAATTTCACTTCCATCTGAATCTTTATTGTCTTCCATGGTGTACACAATTTTCTTTCTCCCATAGGATTTTTCCTTGTTTCCTGTTTTACCCTTTTTGAATTTCGAAGTTTCATTTTCTTCATTCTCATCTTGTTTAGTGTAGGTGCATTTAGAGGCAAAATGTCCAATCATTCCATAATTAAAACACTTTAAAGGTAACTTCCCCTTGTATTTTCCAGTCCCTCTCTCAATTTTATTAATGAAAAAGGTTTCCTCATCATTTGGGTTTTCTTATTCATTTTTTAAGGAGGCTTTAAAAGATGCTTATTTTCTTGAGGATCTATTTTGTCCTGTTCTCATCTCATACACAGTAGCTCATCCATTGTTACCATTTTAATATCATCTCGTTCTTCTAAGGTGGATACCTTTGGGTCATATCTCATTGGTAGTGTTCTTAGCACCTTGCTTACTCATTTCTTTTCTTTTAGTTTTCCTCCAAGCCCTCTGATTGCATTAACAACTTTGTCTACACGAAGAAGGTATTCACCAATGTTCTCTTCTTGTTTTGTTTTAAGACTTTCAAATTGACCTTTATATGTTTAAAGTTTGGATTCTTTAACCTTAGATTCTCCTTCATAGATAATTCTCAACTTGTCCCAAGCTTTTTTAGCGGATGTGCATTGCATAACTTTAGTAAATACCAAGTTTGTTAAACCACTTAATATTGCATTTAGGGATTTGGAATTGCCTTCATATTCACCTAGTTCAGCTGTTTCTGTAGGGTATTGGTTTCCTATATTAAGGTCCTTTTCAGTTTTTACCCAAACCTTCCATCCCAGGGACATTAGATGACACCTCATTCTTCCACTCTAGTAAGCATAGTTTTCTTCGGTAAATAGTGGAGTTTTGTTAGTGGCCAATCCCTCTTGTTGATCCATTGTAATTATTGGATGGCATCTTCCTTCCAGTGGTTAAGTTGTTTGTGAAGGAACCCACTCTGATACCAATTGTTCGTTTATCCCACAATACTAAGAGGGGGGGTGAATCAGTATTGTCAGTTTTTACTTTAAATTACAAAATCAACAATAAAGACACAGATTCTATCGTGGAAACCTAAAAAGATAAAACCACCAACACATACTCATTAATAAGATGAATTTACAAAATTGTTTATCTGCTGCAATAGAAAGGATGCAAAACACACCTCTAGTTTTTTCCTGCAACTACAGACAAGGATGCTACAACACCCCTATGGTTTTCTGTCTGCTTCAATAGACAAGGATGCTATGACACCCTGCTCTCTAGCTACGACTGGAAGGAGGCTTCAACCCCCCCTGCAAACCTTTGGCTTTCCCTAGCACCACCCTACCACCTGTTGCGCCTGCAACATTTTCCCAAAATTCTAAAAATTTTGGGGACCCTCCTTTACGTTGAGTTATCCATTTTTCTTGCTTAGTTTCATGCTCTTGAGTTTTCTTATGGATTTATGGCTCCTTCCCGAATTTTGAATGCTAGAAATTGACTGGTTTTTTATAGTTAAGATGCTTAAAGACTTCCATTGAATTTGAGTCCCTGTCATTTTGCAAAAAGCTTTTTGATTTTTCGTTGCAAAGTCTCCATGTCGGACGCATTTCTTCTTGTTTTTCCACCGTTGCGGGCGTCTTTCGTTTTCTATCTCGCTTTCCCGCCCCGCCGTTGCGGGTGGCCTTCAGATCCTCCTAGCCGTCTATCGCGCCGCCGTAGCAGAGGATTTTCGATTCGTAGTCGGCCATGTCGCACCCGCCGTTGCGGGTGGCTTTCAGTACCGCGTGGGTTTATCGCTACCGCCGTTGCGGGTGGCCTCCGACTCTTGATGTTTTTCCCATAGCGGGCGATTTTATATACCCGTCGCCGTCGTTGCAGATGGTATCATGATTGGAGCGGTCCGCCGTTGCGGGGGGCTCCAAGCTCCAGGCCTCCGATATATTTTCCGAAGACGCCCGAGGTTTTGTTTTAAGCCGTATTCGTCGTTGCGGGTGATAGAGTGTTTGGAGCGGTCCGCCGTTGCGGGTGATATGAAGCTCGTGCCGCCCGACATAACTTTCGAATCCGCCCCGATTGATGTGACTTTTCGCACGTGTGGATGTGTTTATATATGTGGGGCGAAAAATGGGTTTTTTTTGTTGTTTTCGAAGGCGTGGTTGCGGTGAAGCGAGATGTTGAGTTTACGAGCGCGTGAGAGCTAGCTGTTGGTACTGGTGGCCAGGTGGCGGGAGAAGAAGTCTAGCTATCATCAGCTCCCTCATTTGGGGGATTGCCAGGTAGGACTTTGACTCTTATCATCGTTTTTCATTTTTTAGTTTTCTTTCACGCGGTGGGGGGTTTTAAGATTTGGACCCATCGTCCCGTTGTGCCAGCGGGGTTTTTCTCCCTTGGTTAGGTTTTGTTTCTTCAGTCGTCCACCTGGTGTTGCGCGCCGTTCGGTGAGGGTTCCCGGTTGAATTTTTTGGACGGTTTTAGGGAGAGGGGTTTTCACCTTTTGTGTTTAAAAGGCCCGCGTTTCCTTTTCTGCTGTTTCAGTCCTTTGGGGGGAAGCGAGGTGCAGGCGGCCGTCGTGCCGCCTGCACCTGGTGGTTATAATGAAGGTTTGGGGCACCAGAAGCCGTTACGCCATTCTGCGCTAGGTTTCGTTGGGCGGTTAAATTGATAGGAGTTGTGTTACCTTTTTCTGTCTTGAGATCGGTTTTGCATTAGCCACAGTCGCCGCGGGGTTTTTTTTTTTGACTCTCTGTGTACAGTCCGGGGTTGTGCGTCGTTTCGGTGAAAATTGGGGATGGCGCGACCTAGTTTGGCTATTGAACACTTAAAGCCTTGGTAGGTTAAAAAGAGGGGTAGCGTGAGTCGGTTCTGGTTAAGATGCCGGGTCTAGAGATGGGCTCATTCCCCGTCGAGGTGGGTGAAGAAGGTTATCATCATGATGCGTTTACTCCGCTGATTAGTCGTTTGCGTTCCGTGGGCCGTAGATCTAAAGTATCGACTAGTTAAGCCCGGGGGTTTTTATTTTGCTCTCTGTGTGATAGGCAGTAAAATGACGATTGTATGAGGCATCTGCGTAGATTTTGCTCATATCGCTCCTATATACCATTTTCATAAAAATGATAGGCCTCGTAATAGCGTATTCTTTTGCCAACCTCAGTATGGCTGATAATTTAATGCATGTGAGACAAACCATAGAACAACTCATTCATAAAACCTGGTTAAGATGTGTTACAATAAAATTTATCATGCTCATAACACATTGCACAGCACTTCATGTTTGTGAATTGTTCAGTATGAAAGCTGAAGGTTGATTGTATGCAGTGATATAATTCTAATATACCTAAAAGAGAGTAAACTGTTGCACAAAGTTTATAAATTGGAATTACACAATACTGTGATGTTGCGTATTGCAGGAAGACCTGAAAATGTCTAAAAGACAGAGAAAGAAGGCCCCAGCAGTAGAGGAGGTTCCTGCACCAGATGCAGAAGCAAAAATTGAATACATTTATGAGGACACTCAATGTGTCACAGGGGTGGAGCCAGAATACAAGTGGGGAGATATTTACAGGATGATCTCCCGAAGAGAAGTCCTGGATATGGGGCTTGAGGAGGCGCCCATATATGCCAATATAGAGAAATCAGCTATTATGAAGGTCTCCACCAGACCTGAGTTGTTCCCGTGCTCTGAGTTAATGAGATGGGTGTTACCACATATAAACCACAATTCAATGCTTATCTGTAACGTCGATGGCCAGGGCTATGCCGCATTTAGCCCTGGATATGTAGATTTAGCCTACCATCTACCAGAGCCTCAGCTTTTCCTTATAGATAGATGGCTGGACGACCTCCGGATGGACCTTGTAGAGACTTTGAAAAGAATGCTCCTACCGGGCAAGATATTCCGACACAGGGTGACTGAAGATTATGACACAGCCACTCTCAGACCCACTTACCGTTTCATAGCTTTAATGTTAAACAGAATCTTTGGAAGGGCAAATGGCAGATTGTTTAAGTTAGAATGGGTACCCATAATGTTTTTTATAGCAACAGAAGGAACCATTTTCAATTGGGCGAGCATGGTCTCCAGCAACCTCTCCTCCTGTGTGGCTGCAGCTTCAGAAGGAAA
>LPNX010827280.1:193667-322532 GCA_001517045.1 Pseudotsuga menziesii
GCTCAGTTACCAGTTAAAGATAAGCAGGCTTTGAAGCGGGACCACGATCTGATCGAGTTTGTTGTTATCATGGTAGAGGACTTTCAGAAAACAGTGAAGAAAACAAAGGGAGCATGTACCGAGTTCTTTAGAAGAGCCTTGGTCACTTATAATCGCTGTCAAGTGGAGGCTGAGCATAGGCTACACGAATTCCCTGATCATGATACAATTGCAGGGATGTTGCAGACTAGGCAGCAGGAAGATGAAGCCAGGGTCCAATGTATAAGAGCCATTGATGAGCCGATCCTAAAGAATGAAATTGGACACGCGGCCATTAGTATTCAGCTTTTGGAGGAACAGGTGCACCTGAACAAGGCCAGAATAGAGGCTATTCGGAACCAAGCAGATAAGTTCGAGCTGAATATACAGTTCTTGGAGCCCCACTCATTTGAAGAACTCGCGGCCGAGGCAGTAGCATGGAGAAAATTTTTGGAAGACCAAGCGGGCCCCTCCGAGTGAGAAGGACTGGTCAAACTTTGTATAATGTAATTTTTGTAAGAGGCTGAGAGAAATGAAGCGTTGGGGAGCCCAAAGGTCACTTTGGGCAACCCAAGCATTTTTTGCTTTTTTGTATAAAACTAGGGAAGAGAGACTAAGAGAGGGCTTTTTTCCTCGGTCACACTGGAGGACCTATTGTAAAGAAGAACTATTTCCTTTTTGCAATACAGAATTGTAGTTTGCCTGTTGAAGAAAGTGCTGTGAGATTTTCCAAATGGTGTGCAATGGATGGCAGGAAAATGAACTATTTTGTTTTTAAGCATATGTCCATGAATTGTGAGATCGTTCTAACTCTATGAATTATGTCCTGTTGAATGGTTTCCGGTTTATTTGTGGAAAATTCACTCTTAGTAATGCTGGTGCTTCACATAACAGTTAGCTATCTGATTGTTGGAATAATTTCTCTTTCATGTGCTGTAAATACAAGTATCAGTTACCTGTGATTATGTTTATACTACATGAAGTTAATGCATTGCTAAATAATAATTATTTTGGCTCCCCGGGGATAGATAGTTAATCATCTTAGTTCATAGCTGCATATGTGGTTTAGATGTTGTGAACATAAGACGAGAGGTAAGAACCTGCGCAGCACATTGTGTGGTTCCCGGCATCCTTATCACCCTGCATGGTTTAGATAGGCATGTGCATTGCATATTAAGTCAAAATACAAATTCCGGTGGACCGGGCCACAACCAGTAAACCATTGTTGTTACTTTGACCTACGGTAGCCGGACCGTAAACCGGACGGATTCCCTATACCAAACAATCAGCGGGCTAGTTGGGAATGCTGATTGGGGAGAATCCCTTACTGTTGCCGCCTGCGAATTCCCAGGCCTCAACAACACCCTAGAGTGATGTTCTCAATCTTTTAGAATAGTTTGAAAAACTATCCACTTTGGACTCTATCAGGCTTACTAACAGAGACACCTAATTCTTTATAGATTTATTCAATAAATACCCTTTACCTATTTCTAATCAACGCATCTCTCCATAGTTGTGCTCTTTCATTTTGGATCGTGATTGTTCACTTTAGAAACACAATGAATCATCATCCAACCGCTCAACCGTCGCATCATTTCAATGAAGACATCGTTTCGTTTCTTCCCACAACTCAGAATTCATTTTCGCGGCCTTGTTCATCATTTTATGGTGTTTCCATAATCTTCTTCACTAGATACATTTTGGAAAGTTGATCTTCTCTACCGATTTATTGATAACTCGTATCTCCACACCAATTTTTTGTTTCAACGATTTCCCACCGTTGATTTTCACCAATATTTTCCTTGACCATTCATTTCCAGAGTGCGGGATGCAGGATGTCGATTGTCCTCTTTTGTCTTTTCGCAAACTCCTTTTCGCAAGATTATTTTTGCAATCTTTCTTCCTACAAAATTTCTTCTGCACCGCCGATCTCTTGTGGAGTCTTTCCTGATCCTCGATCTTTCGTATTGTGGGTTGCAGGTTGTGGGTTCATATAATATTTAAACACAATTCCCTTTTTGCATTTTTCTTTCACACCATCGACCTCTTTTGGAGGAACTAATCTCAGTCATTCGATCTTGATCTTTTACGAAACTTTGGATTTTCTGCCTAACTGTCGGATTTAATCCTTAACCATCGGATCTAGTGTGGGACTAATATAAGCCATCCAATCTTGATCTTTTGCAGAACTTCATCCTCCCGCCTATATTTTGTGGGATTAATCCCCAGCCGTTGGATCTCATGCGGGATTCTTCCTGATTGTCGATGCGGGATGCTTCATGACCGTGGATTTCAGATCGAATTCGGATCTCACCATGATTTTGCGAATTTGCATGATTTATTTACAGAAATCCTCTATGACAGTTCTTTCAGCAACAACATTGGATGATCGATCTTTAGTTTTTCAAATTGCTAATAGGGTTATTTGTTTGTCATTCACCTTGCAACCTGCAACCTGTAACAGGGTTATTCCTTTGTTATTCTGGATACCTGCAACTTTCAGTCTCCCACCATATCCACTGCTTATTCCTTTGTTATTCTAGATACCTACAAACTTCAGTAGGCCACCATATCCACTGGTTATTCCTTTGTCATTCTTGAACACCTTTGACATCAATGAAAACTATATACTCAACAAGTCCATCTATTAGAAATAACATTTTCCATATCATCGAGTAATGGTTGGAATGGATGTCATGCGATTCCATTTAATATCTAGAGTTAATATGTTCAGGTGCTTGCTCTTTCTTTTTGTTTGGAAAAAATAAGACAGATATGGAGCTACTTATGTTGGGGTCCTCCCTTTGGTTAGGAAAGAATAGGACATAATCTTTGGTTTGGTATATGGAAAAAATGAGATAGTGGTGGAATCACTTTTTCCAAAGAGTTGGGATTATTTAGTGTCACATTGTTGTAGGTGTATTTAATGTTAATGATGTGTATTTAATCTTGATGATGTGGGATTATGAGTTGGATCTAAACTAATGGTTCATGATCTTGCTGTGGGGTGTGCATATTCAATGCCTTGAGATAGAGCATGATATTCCACTGTGGGGTGTGCATATTCAATGCCTTGAGATAGATCATGATATTCCACAATCTTGTATTAAGATAGATAATCATATTCCATAATATTTTATTATGATAGATTGTCATATTCCACAAGAAACACAACCAATATCATACTGTATTTGTTAGATGTACATTTTAATGTCCGACTTATGGTTCATGCAAAATAGATTATCATATTCCATAAGAAATGCAAGCGATAGCATGTTGTATTTGTTAGATGTACATTTTAATGTCTGACTTATAGTCCATTTAATAGTTCAATCTACATCCTACTACAAGATTAGAGGGTGTTATTTTTTATTTTTTCATACATTCATTTAGTTATATTGTATTATTGTTGTTGAGTGAAAGCGATGAGGCAAGGGTCAACCCAACCTTTGCTTCTCTTTCTTACTAGTTATTGGGGCTATGTGAATCCCATCCAAAGAGTATTGAGAAAGACAATTTACTTGTAGTATAAATGCCATTTCTGGCTTATAAATTGATCTCCATTAAGACCTTTTGTTAAGTTCATTAACGCCATGTGAAGGATGAATTTTTACATCTTTGGAAGAGCCTCCAGGTCTAGATTTAACTCGTCATTTTCATATATAAATCAGCACCATGAAGGAATGCTTTATATCACAATATTTCTTGGAGCATTGATATAATTGATGGATTATACCCTTTTTCTTATATGTAAGGCTCATTGCTTGTTGGGAACAAATTTTTGTAGGCTATGGTAGCTAGTAAGATTGTTTAAAGACATGAGCTATATTCTAGAGGCATGATAAAACATGATGAGTACATTTGGTTCAGATTCGGCCTATTATTTTATTGATAATAAATGTTGTGTTTTTTCACTTATATCCATAGTAATTGTAAACAAAAACTTGTGCAGTGGGCGTAGGGATAGATTACTTTCATCATACACGTTCAAATTTCTTGTTAAGCCTAAGTTCTAACTAATGTCAGGAGGCAATTTGTTGTTGATGTGATGGAAGTCTCATTTGCATTTGGAGTTGTACGGTCAGGTGATGATAATAATATAGGGGGCGTTTCTCTTTTGTTGTGATGTTAACTCTAATAGGTTTTTCCCTTGGCAAAAAACATGTGTGTTGAATTGTCACCATAATTCTATTATGCAATGTGGATAAAGATTTATTGAAATGACAATTTCTCTATCCTAAATCTCCCAATTGTGCAAAGTTTCTATAGTCCTCCTAAAAGAGCTTCCTAGGAATGCAAGTGTTAGGCTTTTCTCATAATTCGTTAAAGAATGCCATCGAATTTGAAGGGACAAAGAGAAAAGGTTAAGCTCACAATGTTAATCTCACAAATGCAATGTTAATCTCATAAATGTATCTATTTTGAAATTTTTTATGAAGAGACAAAGATAAAAGGTTTAGTAAACACAATTTCCACTTGAAATTATTTATGTTTAAGGACATTGAAGAATTGGAAACTGGTCTATAGAGATTCATGTTTTCAGTCGTTTTAAGCCATTGAATCAGCATACAATTTCCAAAAGGTAGCATCATGAACATAGTGAAATGAGTGATAAGTATGTGAGCCTAATGTGGTGTATCCCTCGCTCTAGGAGTAGAGTTTGGCCTTCTGGTTTTTTTTTGCAAAGACTCGTTTATGTCTAGTTGCAGTGATTGAGATCATTGTTTTTGTGACAAGTATTTTAGACTTTATTAAAAAAAAGCATGAGCCTATCCAATGTTCTCTTCATTCATGATGTACATATAGGAAATGAAACAACTTGTTCAAGCATGTGTTATTACTTACTAGTTATGTCAATGCGAACACTTTAGGATGTGCATATAGGCAATGCAACAACTATGTTCAAGAATGTGTTATTACTAACTATTTATGTCAATGTGAACACTTTATGGGTAGAGTGATTACAATAATCGCTGCCACTTTTGGTCAATTCCATCACATTGATATCATGAAACAATAAGGAATGAGTCGAATAGCCGACAACTAATGGATGATAATCCTTAACAACAGTTTTTGGAAGAGTATATCAATAACAATACTCTATGTATATTGATACTACTGCTTAATAGAAATCCAGGGCAAAGAAATGATAATAGTAGATTCCTTGCTACTAGACTACTACTGTAACTATGCCTATTGTGCATTCCCATATAAAGCTAATGCTTGAAGCTCTATGTTATGTGAGTAGATTATAGCTATAGGACTGCCTTATAGACTTGTTATTAGTACTGAGTAGAAGCACATGGTGCTCTAGCTAAGAATAGTTGCTTGATCTATGGAAATTGATGTATATCATGCAATGTTGGGTAGGATTTATGATGTTTTGATAAATTGTGTTCAACATTGAAATTGTGCTTGTATCATTAAATTTCTGCTCAATCCATTGAAATGAAGCGTTTTCTATGCTAAAGCTCACAAAATAGAAAATTTCCTAAAGGCCTAAAGGATTCTTATAACATCTCCCTAGTGATGCCTAGTGTTAGCAGTTTAATGCAAAGGATCAAGTTTGTTGATGTCAATTCCTTTGATAAGTTGTTTTGATAGTTTACAAAATAATGCCCTTGAATTTGAACTTTACAATGTTTCAATTTTTTAATTTTATGAAGGGACAAAGTGAAAATGTTAAATGGACAATTTTCTATTAATTTGTTTAATAAAACAAATTCTCTATAGTAAATCTCACAAATGAGCAAAGTTCTTAAAGGCCTCTAGTGAGCTCCCAAGTGATGCATAGTGTTAGTGGCTTAATGCAAAGGTTCAAGTTCATTGATACCAATGCCCTTTCACAAGCTCTTTTGATAATTCACATAATAATGCCCTTGAATTTCAAGGGTAAAATGTATCATTTTATTAAATTTAATCTAGACAGAAAGTGAAAAGGGTTAAATATATAGTGTCCTCTTGAAATTATGTGTAGTTAAGGCTTCTACAACATTGGAAACTTTTTTGCTAACAACTCATTCTTTCAGTTATTAAATCGGTATATTATTTGGAAAAAAGTGGTAACATGAACAAAATGGAATGTGTGAAAAGTTTGAGTATAATCTCATGTTATAAGAAATATTGTTTGCAATTGGACCCTATTTACTATACTTTTTCTATATGTTATAAACATATGCATGTTTATGATATTTTGGATCCTATTTACTATACCTTTTCTATATGTTATAAACATATGCATGTTTATGATATTTTGTAATGTTTTAGCATTGGAATATTGGAAGCTTGTTGTTGTTCAATACATGTGCATGCTTGTATGGCTTAATTTAACATTTTTTAGTTGTTTAGAATATAATATTTTCTCTCCTTGTGATAGACAATTGTTCAATTTTATTTGTATTATTTATTTTTATAGATAAAAGTGGTGTAGTGTTATTAAACATTAATGCAATTTCCATGTTAACTCATTTAAATGAAAATGTGTGATTACTACACATTAACCCTATAGAAGCTAGATGTCATTTCTACTAGTTACATTGCCACTTTTTATTAGCACTATACCATAAAGGTTATGGAGTATTGGAAAAAGTTCATTGGCTTTGTATTGGGTTCCACCATTAGTGTTATCACTTTTGAAATGGGTCTCATTGTTTGTGTTGTTGGCTTCATATTAGATTGTGTCAATGTTGTATTTGCTTACATCATGCTTTGTACTATAGGAATGAATGCATTGTTATGTCGCTTTGACCTAGTCTTGGTCATATGAAAGAATAAAGTATGGGTTTGCACTTGAATTTTAAAATGGTGTTTAGGAATTTTGAATAGAGTGCATAGACATGTTATTTCAATTATCAAAATCTTTGTTGCTCTCGCAATAAGTGTCAACTGGTCCCAATTCTCAAAATACTTGAGATATGTAGATCACACATATCTCTATAATGCCAACCTTTTTCATGTTGGATGTTGATGCCATATATCTTTATAGTGCTATCCATTTTTCATGTTGGATGTAGCTCCGAAATATCTCTACAGTGTCAACCCTTTTTCATTTTGGATGTAGAACTCACATGTCTCTGCAGTGCCAACCCTTTTTCATGCTGGATGCAAATCTTTACAGTGTCCACCCTTTTTCTTGTTGGATGTAAATCTCATACATCTCTGTAGTTCCAACCCTTTTTCATGCTATATGCACATATTTACAATGCCAACCTTTTTTCATGTTGGATTTAAATATCACACATCTTTGTAGTGCCAACCAATTTTCTTGTTGGACACACATCTTTACAGTGCCAACCCTTTTTCATGTTGACTATAAATCTCACACATCTCTGTAGTTTCAACCCTTTTTCATGCTAGATACACATATTTACAATGCCAACCATTTTTCATGTTGGATGTAAATCTCACAAACATATGTAGTGCCATCTCTTTTTCGAGTTGGATGCAAGTCTCATACACATCTATAGCGCTAACCCTTTCTCATGTTGGATGCAAGTCTCGTTCATCTTCCACAGTGCTAGTCCTTTTCCATGCTGGATGTAAAGACTAGTAATCTGCATCTGGGACTCATGACTCCCTCTTACAATGGACAGTGATTTGAAAAAATCCAATCTTGTCCCTAAAGTACTCAAACTTCACTTTCGACAGAGGCTTGGTCAATACATCGACTATCTACTCATCCATCGCAATATACTGGAGCTTCACTACTCCTATCTCCACCATATCCTGGATATGGTGGTATTTGATCTCGATGTGCTTCAACTTGTCATGAAACACAAGGTTCTTGGACAACTTCACACAACTCTGGTTTTTGCAGAACACACAAGTCGCCTCTAACTCAAGATCAAATAACCCTGCAAGTAGCTTCATAAGCCACACTGCCTCACAGCTAGATGAACAACCTACAATGTACTTTGCATCAACTATACTCAATTCCACACTTGTATTCTTCCTATTGAACAAGGAAATCATGTCAGTCCCTAACTGAAGCAACATCTCGAAGTGATTTTCTTATCTATGACACTACCCTCCCAATCTGAGTCAACATAGCCTTGTGGGCTAATCCTTTGATTTGTCGCATATTTGAAGCCATAATCAATCATACCCTTTAGGTAACTCAACACATGTTTTGCAACAATCAATGGAACACGCCTCGGCTCTACCATGTACTAACTCAATGTTTTCACAACAAAGCATATATCTGGCCTCATGTTTGTTAAGTAGATTAATAAACCAATAATCTATTTGTATAATGTGTCATCAACTATCTCTAAACTAGTATCACATAAAAATTCAAGTTTGATGCCAATGGTGTGGCCAAGGCTTTGTAATCCATAATACTGAATCTCTTCAGGATTTTTACTACATATTTTCCTTGACTAAGGAAAATATCATTTGGATTTTGCCATACCTCAAGACCTAAAAAAAAGTGCATCATAACTAGGTCTTTCATCTTAAACTCTATGGCAAGATTCTTCTTTCTGCAATGATCTTCTCGTCACATGTTAGGAACAAGTCATCTACATATAACAATATTATCATTGGCTTTCCATCCTCAATCTTGAATTAGAGGTTGGAATCCACTTTAATCTTGATAAATCCCAAGCTCGTCAGAAATCCATCTATTCTACCGTACGTACCATGTCGTAGGTGCCTGTTATAAATCGTACATGAAATTCTTCAATTTGTACATGTGTCTCTTTGTCAAATGTCTTGAATCCTAGTGGATGCTCCACATACACTTCCTCTTCTACTACACATTTTAGGAAGGTTCTCTTCACATCCATTGGGTGTACCTTCCACTTCATCACTGCAACTATCACAAGTATAAATCTAATCGAAGTGTATATGGCCATAGGAGCAAATGCCTCCTCATAATATATGCCTTCCTTTTGGGAGAAGCCACGAGCCATGAATATTTCCTTTTATTTCTCAATGCTTCCATCTATTGCATGCTTTATCTTGTAGATCCATTTCGAAGACACTACAGAATTCCCACCTGGTTTTGAAACCTCATCCAAATATCATTCTTCATGATCGACTAGTACTCTTCGATCATAGCATCCTTCCACTCTTTCTTCTCGACTGCTTCTTCGTAGTTGGAAGGTTTTACATCAATAATGTCACACAATAGTGCTACATAGCTTGAGTATGGTCTAGGTCTCTTTCTTTCTTGAGAGAAATCTCTTGGAAGATGTCCTTTTTCATCACAAGTATAACTTACGTAATTTGAGTAGTCCCTCTTTTGGAATATTCTAGGCTTATTGTGAGTGTTCTTTTATGTTGGTCTCTATCTTCTTTGCATGGGTTGTTAGGGCTTGATTTTCATATTCACCCATATTCTCTTCTATTGCTATCAATCAAGCTTCTTCTTAAGTGCATTCCTCCCGTAGTCTACTGAATTTGGTGAGCTTTCTTTTAGCAAAACTTCCTTGAATGAATTATTCTCATGATATTGGGAGACCATTCAAGGTAGTCATCACCTCTTCTGCTTCTTCAACATTGTCTCAAATAGCTTCTAGTTGTTCTTTGATCTAGGAGGCCCTCGTGAAGTAGGATTGTATGTTTTCTGATTTTTGCATCTTCACACCCTTGAGTTGAGTTCTCAAGGTCATATTCATATTGATGTTCTTTCCTGCATACACATTGGTCAATGCATCAAACATCTCATTGGGAGTATTCAAAGAGGCTAAATGTGGGATCAAGTGATCCTTGATGGAGTCAACAATGATCCTCATGACCTTGACCATATTCTTCTTGTGTTTATCTTTGCCTTCATCTCCCTCTGGCTCTGCAAGATATTCTTTAACATAGTTTTAAAAATATGTTCTTCTAGTATAAGCACTCTATACTTCCATGCCCGGAAGTTCTCAGTGCCTTCAATATTATCCTCAAGCTTGGTACTATTTGTCATCTTGATAAAATGAGAACCTAAAATGGAAATAGAGAGAATAGTGCCTACCAATAAGAGTGTTCCAACCAAGTTTTTTCTTTAATGCCTTTTTTGGAAAACTGCTTCTGGTTGACCTAGGGTTTGACAAAGAAACGCTAATTTTTCAACTTTGCAACCTTGAAAATATTATTGGAGATGGAGATATTTTCCTCCTCAAGGCGAGTTAAGCAATGATCTTCTTTTTTCGGATATATGGACATAACTGCAAAATATTTGATGCCCTAGTTTTCCTGGCAATAATGTTAGGGAAAAAATTGCCATGGAAATGGAATATACCTCCATAGGAAGATGTTCCCTCCTAGGGTGAGTTGAATGGACCTCATTTTTTAGTTGATCTATTGATGGAAGTGCTTGGAATAAGAAGCCCTAGTTTCCAACTTTCGTTATTTACAACTGTGCAATGACTTCTTTCAGAATGGATTTGATACCATGTTGGAATTTTTTACTTTAACAATGGTTATATTAGATCTTTAAACAATTTGTATTTATATCACAATAACCATATGCAATAGGATCATTGAAATTAAGACACGTACAACAAAACAAAAGTACAAAAATATTTTCCAATAGGAAACCACAAGGGAGAAAACCTAGTAACTTCTTTAGTATAGATTTAGTCAACAAGTATAATGTCAAACCAATATAAGATAAACCCAAAAGATGAGAGTAGCTTCTTCTTCTTATTCTTCCCAATGAACTTCATATTCTCTCTTGCACAATTTCTTGAGCAAACTTGTGTGTCCAAATGAGAGGATTTTTTCATCTATTTATACTCAATGTGTGAGTGACCTTTTACCCTAAATGAGCTGACTTCACTTTCTTACTAGGAAAACTTTTCTAGGGATACTCAAAATAACATTTATATAATAATTATTTTAGGTACTGTTGGTGTTGATTACACTAACCTAGGTTTAGATTTCCGTATTTATCCAGCAAAGTCCAAGATATTTCCCAACAAAGTGTAACTCCGTCGGTAACACCTGCAACGCAAGTGAGGTCTCACCTGGGATATCTATGGGGATTTCTAGAACTAGGTTTCTGTATTTATAGTAGGGGATTTCTTCTTCACAACATTGACAATCTTCTCGACCAAAACAGAGGGATGGAGTACCGTTGACCCATACACAACAAGAAATCAGGCCTATCCGTGGACATAATCACATAAAGCATGTCTACTATTAATGTCATTGACATTCTACAATATTACATCAACATAAGTGCGAAAAACTCGTAAATATTCAAACACAAAACTTACAGACATCAAAGACACATATATTTAATGTGGAAACTCGTACGTGAAAAATCACAAAAGCGCTCTTCATCTGGCATGCATAATATTCAGAATCCATTTGGCCTACACACATAACTTGCAAACTTTTCTCAGAATCTTCTTTTCAATGAATCGGTTTTCTATGTCTTTCTCATGCTCTCATGTCTTCTTTCTTCTATCTGTTGACCTCTCTCAGGATCACAAGTCATAAATGTTGTCCGCACACATCTCATGGATCAACCTAATCACTTTCTCTCTTTTCTTCCCTTAATTCTCTAATTCTCGAACTCTCAAATTGTCTAGAACTGAATCACACATAGCTTGGGTCGACCTTATATACTTCTTACAATTATTATTCCAATCATTAACCAGTTTCAACTAACAGTCGACTGGTTTTTCTAACTAACCCAATAAATGCCATTACATTAATAAAGGCGCTAATGGACCAAGTTACAATCATGCCCATTCTGAAAATAGACTATGTAGTATAAATTAACTCACCATTACATTTATTGTTCTCTCAAAACATATCGAATTCCCTGATTCGACTTAATATTCTCCTTTTTCGTCGCAGCCTTGCTCGCTTTGCGACCAGATTCTTCATATTTATGACCAAAACTTGTATGCACTTTCCTAGGGCCAACAGGCCTCCAACACTTACTTATGGCTCGTCCAAAGCCAATTCATCCAGAGATTTCTATTGAGTCAAGTTTACTATAAAACTCCTAACATATATTCATCACATCTTCTACTTCTCTTTGCACATCTTTTTTAACCTTTTGCATTTGTTCGACAAGTTTTGAACTGATATGTTCTGTAGTTTATACTCTCGTTGCTCCCAGTGCTTTTCGCAACCGCTCATGGACCAGGTGGATTGTTGGAATATATTATATTCTTTGGAATGTAATAATGTCTTTGTATTATGTCGAAAGTTGTCTACAATCTTATTTAAAAGAGTAATACATTTAACCCATAGTTATATGGTAGTGTATTTACTTGTGTAGAGTATTTTTCCATGGTATTGTATTAAGAGATGATATTTTGGAGAATTATATTATGCCACATGAAATATGTGAGAGTAATTCCTCCTCATCTCTTAGTATATAATAGGGTCAAATGAGTCTCTACATAATCATGTATTCTTGATGTAGCAATGGTACTATTGTGACACTGTTGTAAATCATCTATATTCTTTGGGGTATTTGTGCTTTGCTCTCGTGTAAGATTGGAGAAGACATTCTGGAGATAATAGAAGAATACCTTCTCGTGGATGTAACCCATTAGGGTGAACCATGTATATCGGTGTTCTCTTGTCCTTCTCTTTTCATGTTCTTATCTTTTATGATATGTTGTTGGTTGCTTAGACAGGTTAACTAGTTTAGTTTGACTCTACTATTCTAACATGGTATCAGAGTAGGTTGCTATGATCTAGTACCTTCTATAGCTTTCAATCAATAATGATTATCATTTGGGCATTGTCATTTTGTTGTATATTTTCTTTCTATCTAGTAGCCATTAGGATTCTCTTCAGATCTGGGTATATTTCTGCATTTTTTTTTACCCTAACCCTAACTTGTTGTGCAAGATTTTTGCAGAATTTTTTCAAAGTTTCTTGATGTTTTTTCTATAGATCTACATGATTTCAGGGCTCTCCTCAAGGAGATCTTTCTTCTGATTATAAAAATGGCAGTTATAAAAAAGGGTCGTAACTTGGTCAGTTTTTAGCAGAATTTTTATTATAACCTACTTTTTGGAATTGGAAACACCATTCTGGATCCACCAACATGACCAAAATAGAAAACTGGGTATTTCTGGGCTTCCTTTCGGTAATAAAAACAAAAATTATACAAAAGGGCCATAACTTGGTCATTTTTTACCGGTTTTTTTATATAACCTTTTTTTGGAATTTGAACAGCCATTCTAGATCCACCCACGCGACCAGAACAAAAAACTGGGCATTTTTGGGATTCCTTTCGGTAATAAAAATGGTAGTTATAAAAAATGGTCGTAACTTGATCATTTCTTATCGGTTGTTTATTATAACCTATTTTTGGAATTGGAACAGCTATTATGGATCCACCTACACGATCAGAACAGAAGATTGGGCTTTTCTGGGAACTTTTTTCAAAGGGTTATAAGTAAAAGTTTCTCTTTCCTTTACTATTTTTCTAACTGTGTTTTTTGCAGATTCAGATCAGTACAGTAAAGTATTTAAGTTTTATGCTATTCATTTTTTGCATTTAGGTTTTGATTCTAATCATGTTTATTAAGATATTATTTCTTGTTCTTGCTATATATTTGTCTCACATTTCTATATGGAAATATTGGCATCTTTTAAGGACATGGATCTCTAGTATTTTGTCATGATGATAGCTATAAACCATCTAATGCTTAATATTTTTTAAATATAATTAATAATTAATTTGTTCTTTTCTTTGTTTTGTTTATAAAAACAATCTCATATGTGTTATCTAGTGATCATTATTTTATTTATATGTTATTGCTGACCTTTGTGTAAAAGAAATTTCATTATTTTATAAGTAATACCTTTATGATCATTATCTAATTAAATTCTTAAGTAAAATCATTTTTTTTAATCTATGTGATATCATATTTTTTGGCTTGTCATAATTTATTTAATTGGGATATAGTTTCTTTTTCGTGTATTGCAGAGATTGTATCTAGTTCCTTTGCTATTTGTCTCTAACATTCCAATATGGAAGCATTGACATTTCCAGGGCATTTCGTCTCTTGCATATTTACATAGTGTTAACAATAAATGAACCCATGATTAAGACCATTAATGCCTTGTCATTTCATAATTTTTTATAAGTGATATCATGAGTTGATCATAATTTTCTATATGTTGATCATATTAAACATTTTGATTTATCTATATCTCATGTCATGTTTATTTCGATCATCTTTTACTCAATATTTATATGGATTTGAGCAATCTTTAAATCTTGAACTATTTATCATGAGCACCTTGTTCTTCTTGCAATGAGATTTCTATTCTTATGATTGTAGAGGTTATCTTGTTCCTACTTGTCTCTAACATTCCTATATGGAAGCTTTGACATTTTCAGGGAATTCATCTCTTGCATATTAACCTCATACTAATAAGAAATGCACATATGCTTCAGATTAGTTGCTTGATGACTAAATTTTCATATATTTAAGTGAAATCTTTGGCTCACTATTTATATGTCGTGGCTGACACTTAATGTGTAAAAGTCACTTCATTTTCCTTAATGAGCAAGTTAATCTTTTATTTGATCATATTATGTTGACATTCCTTTATATGATGTTTTCTAACCTTTGGTATATAAGCATTTTCATTTCTGTATGAGCAATTTTGTTTTATGATCTTTATATGCTTTAATCATGAAAGTTCTTCTGCAGATAAGTTCTTTGTTTAGGATTTCACCTTATTTGAGGAATAATGAAGCACCATATTCTACTGTTAACATCATGATGTTCATATTTATGATATCATTTTTGATGTATAGACCATTGGGGTCGTGTTTCTTCGATGTTTGAGGTCTTCTACAGATATTTATATTGCACCTTGATTGGAATAATGTCTACTATCCGCATGTGTATTGGCCATCTGGTTTTTTTTGTACATTGTTGTGGTGTTCTTAGCTACATTTTATGTTGTATCGGTTTTCATAAGGTATTTGTACACTGGTGTGGATGTTATATCAAAGTTCTTCAGCTATCATGTATGGTTGTGATGATTCTTGTGGTGATCTGGGAATCTTGCGATTGGATTACATCACATCTTCTCAGCATTTTATTGTTGGGTATTTCATCGTACAACCTGGTTCATGTTCACTTTCATGATTCATTGAGAAGTGGTTGTTCATTGTCAAATTCCATCAGCTAAAGTGTTCTTCTTTTTCAACTTTGGTTCTTCTAGAAGTTGTCATCAAGGGGTAGGAGTAATGACTCCTTCCTTTCTTAGTGTTAGTGTGGGCCCTTTTCCCAGCATTATTAAGGGGGAGTGTTGGAATATATTATATTCCTTTGAAGCTAATAATGTCTTTGTATTATGTCAGAAGTTGTGTACAATCTTATGTAAAAGAGTAATACATTTAACCCATAGTTATATGGTGGTGTATTTACTTGTATAGAGTATTTGTCCATGGTATTTTATTAAGAGATGTTATTTTGGAGAATTATATTATCCCACATGCAATATGTGAGAGTAATTCTTCCTCATCTCTTAGTATATAATAGGGTCAAGTGAGTCTCTACATAATCATGTGTTCTTAATGTAGCAATGGTACTATTGTGACATTGTTGTACATCATCTATATTTTTTGGGGTATTTGTGCTTTGCTCTCTTGTAAGATTGGAGAATACATTCTGGAGATAATAGAAGACTACCTTTCCATGGATGTAACCCATTAGGGTGAACCATGTATATCAGTGTTATCTTGTCCTTTTCTTTTCCTGTTCTTATCTTTTATGATATGTTGTTGTAGTTTAGCTTGACTCTACTATTCTAACATGGATGGTTCCTGTAACTTTATTTGCTTCATCTTAGACCTCTGAAAAATGTTTTGTTAGTTTTTGTTGTTGTTTACGTAGTTTGAAAACCTGCTGCTGTATTGTTTTGAAATTGATAGCCTTGCTCATCTTCTCGACTAGAGGAAATTTCTTCAATTCATTTCTTGTCCTGGTCATATTTGTCTATGCGGTATGAATCTTCTTTGTAACTTGCTCCAACTCCACATCATCCATCAAGGCTTCCCATGACTAAGAAACCTGTGCATATGCTTCAACTCTGCAATTCATTGGAGGAGGTCAGAAGCTACCTCCCTAATTTGAATAACTCGATCCTCTGGGAGAATTTCAATTATAACTCCCTATTTAGAGAAATCATGGAAGGTGAGCATGACAACTTACTCCAATATTTGTTTGTCCTCCTGCCATCTCTATGATTTTTTCTTCATCTCTTTCACTTTGGTTTTGAGCGATACGATGGTATTCTTTGAATGTTTGATTTGTTCAAACACCTCATGATATCTTGCCTTCATCTGATCTATTACATCCTATTGAATATTATGCAGTAGATACATAGGGATCACAGAAAAATCAACACTTACATGACCAATGTATTTAATCATGGAAGTATGCTCTGTCGTTCCAAAATCTCCAAATCAAGTGTCTTAGGATACACTTGAATATTTCTATGTTGGGGCATCGAGTGTACCTCAACAAGTCTACCCTCAGAAGGACCAACTTCTTCCTGCAACTTAGTTTGGAATGGTTCCCATGCAATCACTACTCTAACTTCTTTTACTATGACACAAAGAGTCTGCAGTAAGTCTGTGATGACTCCGACCAATTTAGTGTTACGCTCATCAATTCTTTTACAAGTCTCATTGGAAAATTCCTCCATTCGATCAGTAATGAGATTATAGTCATCATTGGTAATTCCACCAACTCCACATGTTTTATCGACCTTCTATTTCTTATGACTCTTCTTTGATTCTTCAGATATTTTTCACTTGTCTCCTAGTTTCGGATCCGTCGGGGTCACACTGGATTATTATTTTCTTTCATAGGGGGAGTTGTGTGGGATTTATTCTCCTTGTTGATCTCTTCCCTGATTTATCGATGTACTGTCATGTCACATGTCAATTTCATCAAATAGTTGATCATATGCGATAGGTTATCTCCACTCTTCGGGTTTTCCCGAACAATTGTCTCAATGTATTCATCTATTAGCTGAAATTCAATGGACAACCATTGGTTTTTTGGGTCTTGTCTTGGTTGCAGATAGATGTGGTGAGCCTCAAAAAAAAATCTGATAATATTGTAGAACTGCTGGACAACCTCTGCAACAATCCTTACTTGGTTCCCAATGTGATGCCTCACTACATCAGTATGTAAGTAAAAATCAATGTTATTATCCATTTGTCAAAGAATATTATCCTTTGCATACCATAGGTTCTGGTATCAAGCCTCTCAACATGGCATGGGAATGTCCACCCCTTGGTAGGTTCAACCATTCATCCCATGTGACAAATGATATCAAAATTAATAACCACAAATAGGTAAATGGATTACGTTTCTCCTTAGCATTGGTGGAATATACTAATAGATCATTCAACATGTAGTTCATTCAGTTCATCTGGACACCTGCAACACAGTACTTTTTTTCTACAACAATGGTTCCAACAGTACACTGGTTCAGTTGCATTTTCATGAGCAACTTGCTTGATAATACTTTTGCAGTGAACGGAACAATAGAGTCATTAATAGTGGCAATGGAGAAGCCTCTCTTAGCTCTGGAAAGGTTGTATTTCTCCTTCATCTGGTTGATGGTCCTAATCCTTTCTAGAAAATAACAACGATGGGTCAACCCATGCAAGAGGAAGTCTAGTGATTGAAGCTATCAGGGAAACATCCACCAAAATTCGTTGATCCAACCAGAGGCATCCTCCATGGAAGAAAACCAACAATTTTTTGACGCACGTATTAAATTCTGTTATGCAACCAAAATGGGGCATGTGCATCAACGACAGTATTCCCGGCTACTCCAGTCCTCATGTCCACTCCATTGGAACCAGGTGAAAATGTCCTCCTTCAGTTTCTTGCAAAGAGGTAATGTACCGTGACATGGCGAGTTCAATAAAATTTCATAGATCATGGTATGTGAATCCCATCTTCTTCGAATTCACTAGAATGTCTTCCATCACATTGACGCCCTTCAAAATGGTTGGATCGACCAACAGATACTTGTCATTCTTTCTAATAGTTACGCGAGGAGCATCATATTTTTTCAGGGGAATATATCTAGATAACAGGGTCGATGACATAGATATTGATGCTTTGAGATCCTAGGTAGCTTTAAATATTTGTTGAGGAACGTTTCCTAGACTAGTTTTCTTCTTTCCTGGGGGAATGACCGACATCGATCATGAAAAAACTTTTGGATATTATTCGACAATGATCATGGGAGGGGTAACTTCCATTCCATATCTGTCAATAGTGTTGGTGCTCGAAACAGGAATATCCATAATAATCAAATGAATTCAGCTTCAAAGTGGTTTCAAATAGATAGATCGTCTCAAGAGATTAGTCATTTTAATACAAGTGAATGAACAGAATACGATTTGAAGATGAAATAGGTTTTTGCATGCAAAAAGTCATTCACTCATGTGGGTCTACAATAAATGAAAAGGGTGGTGGCTAATTCTGTCACAAGGGGAAATATGTCCCATCATTCAAATAAACCGCCATTCGAACCATCACTTCACTAATCCTAAAAGCAGGTATTTATTATGCATTAATGCCAGATGTGAGCAAAAAGCACGTCTTCAAAATCTCTCATTACTTCAACTTAACTTCCCTCTAGCTGTCACCTATGATAGAAGTTCATATTGTGACAACATTTCTCTTGCGATATACATATAGTCTACGATAATATTTATCTTTCAAAAGACATATATTTTGCGACAACATTTCTCTTATGACAAACATATAGTTTGCAACAACATTTTAGAGTTGTGACACATATGTAAATTTGTGACAAATTATAAACATGCGACAAAAACTTTATATACAAAACTTTGATTTTTTTTTAGGAACTTATCTTTCCAGTCGAGCGAAGTGCGACTATCATTATAAGGTTTTAGTCAAATTCCATTCACCAACACATTGAAGGGTGTACCATCTAACTTACATAACTGAACCATACCTCCATCAGTGATACGAATGATGACATATGGTCCCAACTAGTGCATTCAAAGCTTGACAGGATGCTTCAAAAATTTACTGTCATATAGAAGGACAAAATCACAAACCTGAAACTGGTTGAACTTAATATGGAGATCATTCCAAGCCTTTTGTCACTCCTTTTAAAAACTCTAATGATATCCTACGACAAAGTGATATTCTTCAAACTATACCAGTTGTGACAATATTTCTTCTACCGTGCCAACATCTGTAATTTCAGTGATCGCAACAATCCTGAGACTAGGTTCAAAATATTCTAATGGCATGACAACCTCTTGTCCATAAACTAATATGAATGGATTTTTTCCTGTCAATTTTTTTCTTATTGTATGATAATCCCATAATACCACAAGTATCTTATGATCCCAATCATTCCTTTGAACATTGCATATCTTCGTCAATGCATTCTCCAAGATCTTCTTAAATGCTTCGACAACGTCGTTTTCTTATAGGTGATATGGTGTTGGCTTCCGATGCTAAATATGAAATATATTAGTAAATTTGTCAATCATTTGATTCACAAAATGTGTACCTTGATCAGTTATCAAAATATTTTGGCATCTAAATCGGTCACAACATGGTCGAATAAAACTCTTGTAGTAGTCGCGGTAGTACAATCTCTCACTGGCATTGCTTTGTCCCATATGGTTAAGTAGACTATCGCAGTGATGCTACAGCATGCACTCGCTCATTTTCCTGGTGGGTTAATAGGACCCACAAAATCAACAACCCATTTATCAAATGGATACAAAGTTACATGTGGTACCAACAACATTTCATCTCGTCGCAACGGTTTTCTAGTTCTTTTACAAATATCACATCTACGATAATAGTCTCTAGGGTCTGCATGCAAAGTAGGCCACCATAATACTCCTTGTAAAATCTTGTGCATTGTTTCTTTTCATGCATAGTGGAATCTTGTGACACAAACATGAGCTTCATTCAGCATCATCGACCACTCATGTTCAAAGACACAACGATGCAGTATTTCATCTGATCCCATTTTATATAATTTCCCAGCGATCAACTGTAAATCTGTAGATTTTATAACTAATTTCTTCTTTTACGCTATATTGAATCCTTTTGGTGCATATCTTGTAGTCAAGATATGTGCAATATATTTGTAGTGATCACCAATCATCTTAACTACAAACAACTGTGCATCGGGAAAACTGTCGTCGAGATTAGTAGGCTCTTCCCCACTTTCTAACCTTGACAGATGGTTAAGTCTTGAATTCAGTCGACATAGATTAATAGTAATATCAAAATCAAATTCTTGAAATATGAGAATCCATCTACATATTTCTACCCCCCAACATTGGCTTATTGATCAAATATTTCAATGCAGAATTGTCTATAAACATATTGAAATGACCTCCCAACAAATAATGGTGAAAATTCTAGAGAGAATATACCATAGCAAGTCCCTCCCTCTCAGTAGTGGTATAGTTCCTTCTATCATTGACAACTTTCTACAAGCAAATGAAATGGGGTGATCAAGAGCAGCCTCACCTAGTTGTGCGAGTACGACGTCGAGCGGGACAAATGACAAGTCGACATGTACATGAAATTATCTTTTCCAGACTGGAAATAGAAATATAGGCTCTAAGACCATGCATACTTGACATTTCTCATTCCATTGGAATTTAATGTCTTTTGACAACAATTTCTCCATTAGATCCGTTACCTCTGAATATCCTCGGATAAATTCTCTATAATGCCCTATATTCCCCAATGTAGTTATCAATTGTTTAACTATCATGGGTGGTGGTAGGTTGACAATAATCATACTCTTTGCAGGGTCCATCAATATTCTGTCTCGACACACCACCTCACCCACCAAGATACCAAAAGGAGCACAAAAATAGAATTCTTCAAGTTAAGAGAAATCAGGAGCTATCTACATCAGTCGAGCATTGTTCTAAGATTCTCAATATGAATTTTCACTAGCCCATACACCGTCCAATCATCAAAATACACTCCAAGAAATTTATGGATGAAATCTTTAAAAGAAGTTGCTACTATTCTATAAAAAATAGTAGGGGTATTCTTGATTCCAAAAGGCATTACCGTGTACTGGAATCATCCCCACTCTGTCGCAAAGGTTGTCTTGTACCGATCTTCCTTTTCAATTATTATCTGATGGTAGCCAGATAATCCATTAGTAAACAAGTACACTTATTTTCCTCCAACACTCTCCAATACTTCATCTATAAACGAGGTCGGGAATGGATCATGCAAGAAGGCATCATAATTTTCGTAGTTCAATACAAATGCAGACTTCACCAGTTTTCTTGTCCTAAACAACCATAGGGATAATCCATTCGGAATCCTCAACAAGTTCTATAATTCCTGCATCTATCATTCTATCTAACTCTATCTTGACCTTCTCTTTATATCTCAAATTGAGTCTATACGGTCGTTGCTTGACAGGTTTTGCATCGATATCTAGGGGAATATTCATTTCTCCTATATCACCAATAATTTCCTTCATCTTAGAAAACTTAGTAGGGAATAGATATTTGAATTCATGCAATAAGTATGTAATTTTCCCTATTGTCTCATCATTCCAATAGTCTCCAATATTGTCAAGTTTCAAGTTTTCTAGAGAGCTAATATTCACTTTCTTTGTTCTGAGGGGCTTTAGAAATTTGTCATTTGGTAAGCCTAATCCCTCCACTGCTCGATTACCCTTAGACTTGAGAATCTGGATATCACGTGGATCATCATCATCATTAGGTTTGTTGGTTATGTTATTGTATTCCATCCAGTTCTGAACTGTCGTGTTGCTCTGAGGGAAACTTGACATCAAAACAGTGATGTCTTCAAAAATCTTGGTTCTTATAAAGTTTAGAGAAACATCAATCGTCGCACTGTCATTGACAAATATAAAAGTATATGTGAAACTAAAGCTATCTATTCCCATTCCACAGTATCTCATCGCAGCTCAACCAACGTGTACCAGTTTCTTGATATCATATCCAAGCATCTTCTTATATCCAGATAGATTACTTCTAAATATGGTCCTCTTAGCCTAAGTCTTCAACAATGTAGAGTAGGGTTGTGATTCGTATAATGGGGGAAAGGGTTCCATTCTCGATGGCCACAGCCCCAGCCTATTCTTTCCATGCACTGTAAATTCTCTGATCCATTCGTAGCTCCTCTTGTCCACACTGATGCCATTGCCCTTAGTAAGCCAAAAACTGAATGAAGCTTCACTTCACTACATAAAAACCCTCAACCATGATCTGTAATAGGGAATCCACCTTTATTTTGGGTATATCCTTCTGGTATATGGAAGCATTCACTTTCTATAGGTTATGGTGAAATCCAAGTGTAATACATGAAGCAAAATGGCCATGTACAACCACCATTGTGGTAAAATGATTTTAAGGCATATTGTGATTTTAAGTATTTCTAATAATATAAATAATATATAGAAATATTAAACAATGTTAATTTCAACTTGTGATTACTTTCATTTTTCATTTTTTAAGGTATTTGGTTTTATAGGGAAAAAATAACTAGCTAACAAAAAAAACCTTTAAATTTTCAAAGATATGCCTCCAATAATTTACATAAACCTGATAAATGTGCTCCATGCCAAGGTATATTCTTGAATATACCCCAAGTCAAAACCTTGTTATATAGTTCCAGCCACTGCAACAATTTGGTTTTTAGAGGAGTAGTGATTTTTCACAAAGGAATACACCACTTACTCTACTTCTTACTCCTCATTCAAGAACATCGCCTTGTATTGAAGGATTGTAATATAATCTCTAGTATGTTTCCATGAATAGACCAAGGTATTTTCCTCCTCCTTTAAGTAAATGAAACTCAATTTCAACTTGTCAATAAAAGTGTTTCATTTTTTAGCTTCATGTCCATCTAAACCCAACAAACCATCTTCAATATAATGACAAAGATGGGGGGAATGAAATTGATCACCCACTGTTTAGTTCGTATGACTTGAAGTGGTTTTTATATGTTTCCTTAATTGAGAAATGGCCATTCCCTAAGGGCATTTCACCAATTCTCCACATTGATCATTCTAGAATATCAGGGAACTTGAAAGCCCTCCCACTATGAGTCCACTCATTCCCATACTTTGAGATATACCATAATAAATCCACAACTCTTTTAAGAGAGCATGCATATTATATGCTTGCCAAGCTTGCATAATTAGCATATAACCACAAAATAGGAAATTGTCTTAGTTGGTCCTCAATTATTGGTAGTGGATGGACTTTTTGCTCATAAGAGTAGTTGTCATCATGGGCATGTGAGATGGAAAACAAAACTACCCATTGGTATCATTTTTCGGAAATTTGGTCGATCTAATTTCTCCATGTGAGGAAACAACTACTTTATTGTCCCACCATGCACCTTTCCATTGAAAGAAGAATGTAAAGAGTGGTTGACAACCTACACTTTTGTCACACATACATCAAATCATATACCCTGCTATATATGTGGCATAACTACATGTCATATACATGGAGAAATGACATTGTTACCCAAAAAACACTACTATAAGTATTGATGGTGGATTTAAACTGATGATAGTAGTTGATGAACTTATGATAATGTTTCAACATTAGTGACAATAATGGTGTGTCAAAACCTTGAGATATCCCTTGTAAGTGGATGGAAAGAATTTCCAACATCAATATTTACTAGGTTATGGATAGAATCAATATCTCTTAAACGAGTTATGTGAAAGGACTTTATAAGCATCAGCATCGAAAGAAAGCTTAGTTGTTGTCTATACTATAAATAACATATTGAGTCACAAATATATTCTTCGAGCTATTGATTTTCAGAAAACAATGGATGCCCCATATTTGAACTTAAAACAACTACTAAATAATACATTATCTTTTTTTTTATTTGTAACACCAATTTAATGAACCAGCCATTTCCTTATCTGAAGGATCAACTTATGTTGAATTCCTTTATAATAATTTTTTCATCTTGGCCTTATCCAACTAGCTCAACAATTTAGAGGATATTGGGTGATGGTCTCTCAAAAATAGCTTGAGCTTCTACATGTTTTCTTTTCTTTTTTAGATTCAAATGACTATTTTCTTTCATGTTTATCTTTTCATTAAGATGAAACGGGGTCATATGATAGGATGTATGAGCATGCATTAAATCTCATATCACAATTTAATTCTTAAGTATTTCGTTCTATCTTGAATTGTTGGGTATGTTACATTTTAGGTGTCCCTCTGTTTCCAACAAGAATCCACAACACCAACATAGTCACCATATTGCCAATACCTTACTCTTCTACCAATGAGCATCTATAGACCCAAAAAATATATCTACATGCTCCCTTCATTAATTGTGTTTAATTTCTTGATCACTACCTCTATTTTGATATATGCTTTATCAATCGTCGAAAGGGGGAAGCAATTGCTTTTACAAGATTGATGGGGTATGACTTCCAACTGTTAGGTTTTATTTAATTGTTTATTACACCTAGTTATTAAAGTAGTTCCCTTTTTTATTTTAACCCTACAGATTTTAACTCTTAACCTTTCATGTGATTAGGTGTTTAAGTGTGTAGATGGATCTCTTAAAACATTAGACTCACTCACTACCTAAGATTTAAGAACATACATTATTTTTCCACCTGAAGAGATCATGGTCCAACCATTTACACACCATTTCAACACTTCCTAGATCTATATTCAATATTTTGTTTCCTTTAGAGGCATACAATATTCTCCATGAATTTTTGTGTCTAATGTTGCCACTGTGATATGAAGGATAAAAACCTAATAGTTGTGAAAAATATAAATGTAAGTTACTTTCCTTTATATTAAACTAGGACAATACCCTATAGGGCCTAAAAGAAGTCTACAACATGGATCATCTAGGTGGGTGAGATCGATGCTTCTGAGTTGAGGAAGTCATTAAAAGTTTGCATTGGGACTCTTCTTTTTCGTACTTCATAATCAATACAACAAAAATATGCCACTAGGGAATAATTTAGTGCTAAAATGTGTTGTATTTTCTCTCCAATTAGGCATGACGATTTGGATCTAAAGTCAACATTGTTTGGAATTTGAAAATGACAGCAATTTTAGCATTGACTTTAGCACCTAGAGTAGCGTCCAATGTTGCACCGACTTTCACAACTAGAATATCACCTATATTAGTGACAAACCATGGCGCTTGATTCCAAATCATTGCCAACTTTAATGTCAATTCTTACCTTTGAGCCCACTTCAGTGCCAACCATTGAACCAGTTGTTACATCGAGTTTAGCTTATACAATTTTTCTTCCACTTTAATGCTTGACATAGCATCAACTTTGGTTCCACATTAGTGCCATATTTTTCTTTTAATTCGGCACCCAGTTTTTATTTTATTTTTGCACCAAGCTTTGCTTCCATTGGAGTGCCACATTTTTCTTCCACAATAGCACAAAATTTAGCTTCTAATTTTATCACCTAGTTTTTCTTCCATTTTCACATTGAACTTTTCTTTACTGGTAATGCCACATTTTTCTTCCAATTTAGCACCCAATTTTGTTTCTATTTCCACACCAAGAGTTTCTTCCATATTAGCACCACATTTTTCTTCCAATTTAGCACTCGATTTTTCTTTCATATTCTCACCTGGCTTTGCTTTCACATCAAAGTTACATTTTTCTTTCACATTAACACCACATTTTGCTTCCAAATTAGTGCCAATCTTTGCTTTCACCTTATCACCATTTGTTACTTCTCCTTTGGCACCTTATTTTTCTTCCTTTATAACTTCTACTTTATCACCAACTTTAACTTCCACTTCCAGGTGAGACACTAGTTTGACATCCATTATACCAAATTTAGCTTCCATGTTAACACCACTTTTATTATATTCATTTCATTAGGTTCAATTAAGTTAATGAAATATATAATAGTTCTTAAATAAATATGTCAAAATCAATAAGTAATCATAATTCAAATTTATATCATAACATTGTTGAGGTCTGGAAATTCGCAGGCAACAACAGAAAGGGATTCTCCCCAGTCAACGTTCCCAACTAGCCCGTCACTGTTTGGTATGGGGAATCCGTCCGGTTTGCGCTCCGGCTACTGTAGGTCAAAGTAACAAAAACAAAGGTTTTACCGGTTGCGGCCTGGTCCACCGTGTATATTTTTCTATTTTTTGACTTAAGTATGATATGCATATGCCTAATTAACTATGCAGGGCAATAAGGATGCAAGGAGTATTCACAATGTGATGTGCAGGTTCTTACCTCTCGTCTTAGGCTCACAAGCATCTAAATCACATGTGCAGAAATAAAACTAACTATCTATCTATCTATCTATCCCCGGGGAGCAAAATTTAACTTATTTGTGAGTAATGTGAATTGTGCATGTATCATAAAGAGAAATTATAGATAGCTAATATTTCTTCCTACAACACATGAATGATTAAAGATATTTCAACAATCAGTTAGCTAATTATTTTATGAACAGCATACATTACTCATGGTGGTAATTCCACAAAATAAACCAGAAATCATTTAGACAAGAACATAGGTTCTGAGAGTTAGAACGATCTCACGGTTAATGGACAAAATCTCGAAAAATAAAATAGTTCATCTTTCAGCCATCCACAGCATAACATTTGAAAGTGCCACCAATCTTCCTCCAACAGGAAAACAATACTTCTTTATTGCAAAGAGAAATAGTTCTTCTTACAATATAGCTTTTCCTGTCTAACTGGGAAAAAGTCCTCTCTCCCTTCTAAGATTTCTACATTTATACAAAAGGGTGAGACGGTTGGGCTGCCCAAAGTAACCTTTGGGCTTCCCAACTCTTCCCTTCCCAACGCTTGACTTTTCTCAAATGTTTTTTACAAAATTATTACAAATTACAAAAAGTGACCAATCCTTTACGAGGAGGGTCCCACTTGGGCATCTAGAAATTTCCTCCATTTCGTAGCTTCAGAGGCAATGCCCTCAAATGCACAAGGCTCTAGAAACTGAATATTAATCTCAAACTTGGCAGCCTGGTTCTTTATAGCCTCAATCCTGGCTGCACTCAATCGAAGATGATCTTCCAGAAGCTGCACGCTAATAGTTGAATGATCTACTTCGCTCCTCAAGATCTGATCATTCAGGGCTTTAATCTGTTGTACTTTAGCTTCCTCTTCCTGGTACCTCTTTTGCAATAGCTCTACAAAGGCGTTGTGATCTGGGAAAGCCTCAAGCCTCTACTCGACCTCTATCTGGCACTAGTTGTAGGTAATGAGAAGCCTTCTGAAAAACTTGGTGCATGCTCCTTTTGTCTTTTTAACGGTCTTCTTGAAATCCTCTGCGGTGTTGATAGCGAATCCCACTAAGTCATAATCCCGCTTGAGGGCCTGTTGATCCTTTGACGGTAGTTCTGCTGGATTTTCTTCATTGTTTTCCAGCCTCGCCATTCTTGCAGTCAGGACTTCAAGGACGTCCTGAGATCTATCAATGAAATAAGAAGAGGTCTCCAAGATTTCCTCCAATATGCCATCTATCTGTAGTACTCTGCACCTCTCTCCTTCTATAGCAGTTTGTAGCTGCAGCATTTTAGCCTTCTAGGCCAAGACATGCTCTTTGAATGGTTGGAGGTTAACTTGCTACTCCCTTGCTTCCCCCAGAGCAGTTGTTAGAGAGGAAATATGCTCTTGATGTTTCTCTCTCTGTTCTTGGGAGTGCATCTCACTGGCCTGCAAGATAATCTTTTGCTACTCTTCTAGCTCTTCTACCTTCTCCTGCAGCGTTCCTTTTCTATCTTCAGCTCTTGATATTCTTTCTGTATTTTTTCCAGGGCCTCCTGCGTGGTTTCCATAACCTGTCTTTCTACTTGGAGGGCCTGCAATTCATCCCTAGAAGCCTTTATCTCCCTCTGCATGTCTTCATACTTCCGCTTCAGCCTATTTCCTTCCTCCCTCTCTTTTCTCAATGTATCTTTCAATTGAGTAGAAGATTTCTTGGACAGCTCCAAGTCTGTCATGATCTTGTCTACATTATCTTCTGAGGCGTGAATCAGTGCTGCTCCGGCTCTAATGGTGAATCATGGATCTTGGTCTGTTCCCAACATAACAAGCGTATCCGATATCATTTTCCCTGGCAGATCTCCCATTTCAATTTTTCTTTCTGTTTTCTTCACTATCCTCTATGTTGCCCTGTCGTAGAAAATAGTGTTGAAATCATGGATTTCTTCTCCTTTTTTCTGCACAAAAGGGACCAGCTTGAGTGTGGGGACCATGGGTGTGCTGGCAATAGGTACTTGTGGGTCCTGAACCTCGGGGTTCTCCACGTCTTGGGTCTGCCCTGCAGCTGTTTCAGAAGCTGACTGTTTTGTCTGTGTTAGCTTTAGCCTTTCAGCTTCTTGCTTTTGAAGCTCCTCATCCAGCTTCCTTTTCTTTTCTTCTTCTTCTTTCTTTGCATCTTCTTCTGCTTTCTCAGTTGCTTCCTGAGCAGCCTTCCTTTTTTCTTCTTATTCTGTGTGTAGCCACCCTGCAACTTCTTGTGCCAACCTATGGGCTTCCTCATTTCTTCTTTTTTCTTCTTCCTCAGCCTTTGCTTGTTCGTCTCCTTTCCCACCTTTGGTGGTGATCTTCTCCTTGAACCTTCTTCTCAAGGCTGTCATGTTTACTGCATTTCAGAAGATGGATTCTTCCCGATCCCAATGGTGGGCATACTAAAAATGCACATTGTTTGTTTTGCAATGTTCAGCTACTTTACCGTGAGTATCATTCCTACGGAAGGGCATCTCTCCAAAATGGAGATTTTCTAGCTCTTCTACAAATTCATCATCTTTTTTTACTCTGGTAAACTTGTAGCTTCCTAACCTGAAGGGAAAAGGAGGATAGGTGGTCTTCTTGTGCTCAAATAGAAAGCTGCCTATTCCATCCAGGAACACTTGTCTGGCTGCCTCCTTGTGAATAATGTAATCAGTTGCGTATTTGGGCAGCAGGGAAGGTGCTCTCGAACCTCCAAACATCCTGAATTACATGCCATTTTTAGTCAAATAGTAGTCTGCATACTCCTCTATTACTTGCAGTGCCTCCTTTGACATACAATCACACTCCTTCAGGAAAATGAGTGTGTATAAGGGCATGATAAAGTGTTCACATACTTCTTGATAATGGCTGTGATATTTGTGTGCCCACAGCGGTTTATAGGCAGCATAGATAGGCATTCTTTCCCTATCCCAGATGCACCTGAGTCCGGGGAAAGGCTGATTACACAATATGCAATCGATGAGTATGGAAATCATATAAAATTCAGACCTCTTTTGGGCCACTCCTCCCAAAACTGAGGCCAAGCAAGCTGACAGACTATTTGATACAAGGCTAGCCCAGTTGAAAATTGTCCCCTGGGTTGCAACATAAAAAATGATAGGTATCCATTCTAACTTGAAGAACCGGCCATGAGCTCTTCCAAAGATCCTATTAAGCATCAGAACTATGAATCTGTATGGGGCCCTTAAGCTCGTTGTATAATACTCTCCTGTTTCTCTAGTTCTGAAATGCTTCCCAGATAACATCATTTTCTTCATAGTCTCCATAAGGTCCATTCTAATGTTGTTCAACCAATCATCAGTTAAAAATACTTGGGCTTCTGGTAGGTGGTAAGCCAACGCTACATATCCAGGGCTATATGCAGCATAGCCCTGTCTTTCAACATTCTCCAAAATCATTGTTGTGGCATCTGCCCGAGGCAGAATCCAACTGATTACCTCAGAGCACGGGAACAACTCTGGTCTGGTGGCGATCTTCATCGGTGAAGATCTTTCTATGTTGGAATATATGGACTCTTCTTTCAATACCATGTCAGGAACTTCTCTACGCGTGATCATTCTGTATATTTCCCCTCACTGGTATTCAGGTTCAACACCAGAAAAGCACTTATTGTCCCCATATCTATATTCCGTTTTGGTGACAACTTCTACTTCTGGCTCTTCTTCGACCACAGGGGCCTTCTTCTTTTGTCTCTTTGACATTGTGAGTTCTTCCTGCCATAAAATTGTAACATTAAGCCCTTTTGGCTGAGTGACAAACTGGTATACATCAATGTGCAGTGTGCCATTTCTTCTATGTTTAACATGATAGCAATCAGTCAATGAAGCAAGTATATGCATGTATAGACTGAAATGGCCTAACTAACAGAACTATTAAACCCAATGTGTAGTGTTCAGTGACTTTGTCTATGTCCATCATGATGAAAAATAGTTATATGCATTAAAATATGCAAGCTACCACTGCATTTCAATACCAACAATTCTAATAATATAATCAGGCGAAAAGAACATCTACATTAACGCGAAGAAAACCTCCGCTCTTTGTGGGTGACATTATCATTTCACTGTGCAGGGCAAACAGGGGAAATATATACAAGACTTTAACAGTGCTTTAACAAAACCGTGCCCTCGCAGCTTATGGCCAAAAAGCAGTGATATATCCCTTTCAACCGACTAGGGTTCGACCACTGAGCTCGAAAGGGGTCACGCGGAACAACATGACGAAAATGATTGGGGTTTAAACGATGCAGGAAGCCCAAAAATGGAACAAATAGTCCCAAATCCACAAGGAAGGGCCATGGCAAACCTATCTCCACCATACATCATCATACAGGGAGGTTTGGTGCAGACAGCGAAATGGCCGTCTGTACCAAACCCCCTAATTCTTTATGCGCAGGGTGATATAGCAACGGCGATATGGAAAAAATACTCTAAGGGCCAAACCGCCCTCCCATAGACAGTTAAGATAAAAATATCCACCTATATAGGCATATAATTTAACGGGACGAGGAAAACGGCCGGGGAAACAAACCACCATAGAAAATAAAACCACCAACCGTTCAAACGAAAAAAGGAAAGGCAAACGAAGCCTACCTGGCACTGATGTGTAACCGGCGCGTATGGCAGGACGAATACGGTCAGGCTTCTACAGTTGACACCTGGATGCAGGTACCAACAATGGGGTTTGAACAAACTCGAGCGATCGACAGCATGATAGCGACATAGCACGGCAGTTAAAAATAACAATAGAATAAAAAACCCCTCGACCCTATATATATAAGGTCAACACCCACGGCATATCGGATGGCGGACCACTTTTGGATCGGAAACTGAAAGCCAACTTTCTTCCGCAACGGTGGACGGCCAAAACGCTAAGCCATTCACGTACCATACTTAGTGGAACCTCGGTAGACTATTCATCAAGACCAAAGTGAAACTGGAGCCGCAACGGCGGAGCCGCAGAGGGTAAATTGATCCGCAACGGGTAAAATCTGAATCGGAAGCAAAATGACTACACATCGGAAAAGCTAGCGCTTCTTTCATCCGCAACAGTGGAACCGTAAGGACATCAGCGTCTGCAACGTCGGGGGTACAAATGATAAACCGTTCTGCAACACGGGGATAGTGTCGGAAGTGGAACGACTAAAATATCGGCAAGGAAAATCATTCGGTAGCCGCAACGGCGGAGCTACAAGGCGCAACCCTCCGCAACGTCGAAGGTAAAATGACTCAAATGGTCGAAAGGAGAAAAACTTCCCGCAGCCGCAATGGCGGCAGCCCAAGATTTACGGGCTCGATGAAAACAACAAGCCATAATCAAGAGAGAATGTGGTTTGCCATCCACAACGGCGGAAGAAGAAGTCATAACAGTTTCGATGCAAAAATCAAAAAGTAGCCGATTAAAAACCGATCGAATCGGGAGAAAAGTTGAAGTCAAAAACCGAATATACGTTCGCAACGGCGGGGGGGGAAAACAAATACACTTTCGATCCAGCCACGATGAAAACGAAATTAAAGGAAAATGATGAAGGTTTGATCAATCATTGAAATTTTTAATCATTTAGAAAAACTCAAAACCAGTTGTAGATCAATCCAAGCATGAGAAAAGTCTTTCTGAAAAGTTCTCAGACCAAATCCAAGAAGAAAATCAAACTAATTCAAGCAAAAGGAGGGTCCTAAAATTTTTGGAATTTTGGGAAATTGTTGTAGCTGCAACAATTGGCGACTGCCTAGTGAATCCCAAATTTCTGAATTAACTCCTTCCCAATGCAAGACCGTCTGAATAAAAGTTGAAATATTCTAGATGTTTGTATCCCTAGGCTGGCCAACTTAAGCATTTAAATCATTGAGAAGCAGTCCACTTTTTGGGAAATGGTAACATCAGAAATATTGCAAGTCTGAATAACTCTTTTGAGGCCTAATAAATGAGGTTTATTTTAACCGTCCTTGGGTAGTTTCATGCTTGGACACCACAGGATTGTAACAGATAGTAAACAACGTTATCCTTTTGTTCCTCATTCCCATGCCTATTGCACTTTTGTGCCATTAGAACTTTAGTTCTTTTGAGTCCTCCATTTGCCTTTCTTTTTGAATTTTATTCAAGCTCCTCTATCCCATAGTGCCCTTTTTTGTGAGAGAAGAATTGGCGTTTCATCTCACGGACGGAGAGGAACTTTCAGCAATTTGAAATTCATTCTTTTGATACTTTGCTTTGATATGTCTTGCTTCTTTTAAGGAGTTTTGACTCTTGCTAGCTTTTAGCTTTTCTGAAATTATGGCATGGGATCATTTATATATGATGTATTGTTTACCTTGCTTCCTTTGCGTGGGTCTTTTGCTGTCACCCCCTTGGATATTTAAGATGTGAAATGGATGGAGCCTCAAAATAGTATTCCAGACCTCTTTACTTCTGAGTTTTTTACAGGGGTTAAGTAAGACTTCAATGAATGCATGGCCAGTTAGGGACACTGCTACTAGAAGACATTCTATGTTTCAAAGCACAGTCTTTTGCTCAAGATTTCAGTTAATAAAGAACCCTGATGTTTCCATTGCACCCAAAATTTTGCCTCTTTGTTCAAAACCAAAGAACTAGCAATAAAGCATTTGAAATAAAAGAAAATAGCATTCAAAATAATAAATCAAAACAGCATTAAAGAAAACAACACAATTTATTTATGTACACAGCAAAAAGAAAAGAAAACAGGTGTCCGTCCTTAAGAATCTTCAATCAAACAAGTTAAGGGGTGGGCTGGATTATAGACATGAGATATCTAGCCATGGTCTAGCTGTGCTATTTTTTAAATTAAACACATGTCTACTATCCTACAGTCATCCTTTTCAGCCTGAGGAAGTTGAAGGAGCTCAAGCTGAGTGTCAATCATCAAACTTGCCTCTTTTGAGGTATGATGTCTTAGCTTAAGCTCAGTTAGATAATTTCCCAAGACGGAATTGGCAGATTCATTACCCTCTCCCAGCCCAGTGACATTGTGCTTCATGTAGGGCTCTCTCAAAATCTTAATCAGGTTTGGGATCCCCCTCTGAGGCAGCCACAAGTGTGACCAGTTGGAAGCAAAGTACCCATCTAGTCGTGCTAACCAATATCGATTCAAGATCAATCCATAGCCATCAGGTATGTCTGCTACTACAATATCAAGGTATTGACATATCTTTTTATTCGCAGACAATCGAATCAAAATATTCTTCATCTCCCCCACTACCTTGACACTATTCTTGTCTAGTTGAGTGACGTCTCAGTCAGTAGGTTTTAGCTGCCCATTAAGTTTTTTGCAGATTGCAAGAGGCATAACATTCACCGATGATCCAGAGTCCACCAGACAATTATGCACCTTATGGTTCAAAATCTCCAGAGTCAAAAGGAAAGGTGGGGTGCTAGTTTTCCTTTCCCCAGTTGATTTGACCTTTTCCTCCATAGGTTGGTTTTCGGTGGGTATCTCCTTTTTAACTTCTTCATCTTTTCCAACGTTCTCTTCCTCAACATCTTCTGTAGGTTTGACAGGCTCAATGATTGGTTATGTTTCCGAGTTGAAAGTAGTGACTTTAGGTGGTTTATCTTCATTACTGACATCTACCTGTCTCTTGACAATTTTTTGCAATATTTTGATCTTCTAAATTGTTAAATCCATGTCCTTTGTTGCTGTAGGTGTGCATTCAGTTCTGAGAGCGCTCTCTTCATTGTCAAACAGCGAGACACCATCCCATGAAAACATGGTGTCATTATCTTGTTTCTCCATAGTCTGGTTTTTCTTTTCCTCTTTACCACTATCCTTGGTCAATTTAGAATCTAGCAACTGATTCATAACCAATGTCATTGAATTCAACCATTGAGGGCACTTCTTTTCGGAATGAGGTTGTTGGTGAAAAGTGCAGAAATTGTCTCCTCCCACTTCTGTTATATTCACTGAGGCTAAATTTGGGGGAGGGATTTTCCATTGGTTGCTATCTTATTTTTTTGGATAGTATGGTTTGTAAGTTTTCCGCATTTCCCTTTCTTTTTCCAGATCTATTATTCGGTTGGATAATTTCTGCATCATCTTCAGCATACCCTGATAATCATGTGATTGCTCCTCTTTAGGTTTAGACAGCAATAAAGTTCTTCTATTGGTAATTTTCTCTCCATGTAAATCAGGATAATATTCTACACTAACCCTTTCAACCTATACCCTTTCAGCCTCTTCATAAGTCTCTACCAATGTAGGTTTGGCTTTCATCTTGGCAAACATGGCCAGCTTAGGTCCTAGGGCTGAGGTATAATATTCAATTAAGACTTTGTCTAAGGGTCTATTAGCTTCAGAAAAGTTCTTTAGGTGTATTGAAAATCTTTGAGTGAAACTATGTACCTTCTCATTCTTTTCTTTTCTTAACAAACCAAGACCTTTCATCAATGAGGCATGTGTTTTTTGGGTTGTGTATTTATTTCTGAATATTCTTTCAAAAGTATTCTAGTCTGGGATCAAGTTTGCCGGCAGGACAAAGTACCATGAAGCAGCTGCCCCTTTCAAGGTATGAGGGAATAATCTACAAACAACATCTTCGTACTCCCCAGCCCTTAACCCTTCTACCGCCAAATAGAAACTTTGTAAGTGGTCATCTACAGCAATCCTTTCCTCAGGGTCAAACTTAGGTAGCAGCTTATCAAAAGCTTGAGGTAGGTTATGCAATGGAGGGGTGAGGTTCAAAGGGGTTCTAGCTTTCCAAGCAGGCAATGGGTTGGGCTGATTCACAATTACACCAGCCATGAGCACAGGTAAAAGAACAAAGTCTTAGTAAAAAGCAACGTAGGGTGAGAACAGGCTTTCTTACTTCAAAGGTATAACTGAAACCTGTAAGTACTTGGGTCAGGTTACAAGCTTCAAACATCTGCTGGTGGGGTAATCTTGGGAAAAATAAGTTTCCATGGCCAGCCATGCACTGGCGGCCCTCCTTCTAGTGCCAGAACTGTTGAGGCCTGGAAATTCGCAAGCAACAATAGAAAGGGATTCTCCCCAGTCAACGTTCCCAACTAGCCCGTGACTATTTGGTATGGGGAATCTGTCCAGTTTGCTATCCGGATACCATAGGTCAAAGTAACAAAAACAAAGGTTTTACCGGTTGTGGCCCGGTCCACTGTGTATATTTTTGTATTTTTTTACTTAAGTATGATATGCATATGCCTAATTAACTATGCAGGGAAATAAGGATGCAAGGAGTATTCACAATGTGATGCGCAGGTTCTTACCTCTCATCTTAGGCTCACAAGCATCTAAATCACATGTACTGCAGAAATAAAACTAACTATCTATCTATCTATCTATCCCCAGGGAGCAAAATTTAACTTATTTGTGAGTAATGTGAATTGTGCATGTATCATAAAGAGAAATTATAGATAGCTGATATTTCTTCCTACAACACATGAATGATTAAATATATTTCAACAATCAGTTAGCTAATTGTTTTAGGAACAGCATACATTACTCATGGTGGTAATTCCACAAAATAAACCAGAAATCATTTAAACAAGAACATAGGCTCTGAGAGTTAGAAAGATCTCACGATTAATGGACAAAAGCTGGAAAAACAAAATAGTTCATCTTTCAGCCATCCACAGCATAACATTTGAAAGTGCCACCAATATTCCTCCAACAGGAAAACAATACTTCTTTATTACAAAGAGAAATAGTTCTTCTTACAATATAGCTTTTCCTGTCTAACTGGAAAAAAGTCCTCTCTCCCTTCTAAGCTTTCTACATTTATACAAAAGGGTGAGACAGTTGGGCTGCCCAAAGTAACCTTTGGGCTTCCCAACTCTTCGCTTCCCAATGCTTGACTTTTCTCAAATGTTTTTTACAAAATTATTACAAATTACAAAAAGTGACCAATCCTTTATGAGGAGAGTCCCACTTGGGCATCTAGAAATTTCTTCCATTTCCCAGCTTCAGAGGCAATGCCCTCAAATGCACAAGGCTCTAGAAACTGAATATTAATCTCAAACTTGGCAGCCTGGTTCTTTATAGCCTCAATCCTGGCTGCACTCAATCGAAGCTGATCTTCCAGAAGCTGCACATTGATAGCTGAATGATCTACTTCGCTCCTCAGGATCTGATCATTCAAGGCTTTAATCTGCTGTACTTTAGCTTCCTCTTCCTGGTACCTCTTCTGCAATAGCTCTACAAAGGTGTTGTGATCTGGGAAAGCCTCAAGCCTCTGCTGGGCCTCTATCTGGCACCGGTTGTAGGTAATGAGAAGTCTTCTGAAAAACTCAGTGCATGCTCCTTTTGCCTTTTTAATGGTCTTCTTGAAATCCTCTGCGGTGTTGATAGCGAATTCCACTAAGTCATAATCCTGCTTGAGGGCCTGTTGATCCTTTGACAGTAGCTCTACTCGATTTTCTTCATTGTTTTCCAACCTTGCCATTCTTGCAATCAGGACTTCAAGGACGTCCTGAAATCTATCAACGAAATAAGAAGAGGTCTCCAAGATTTCCTCCAATCTGCCATCTATCTGCAGTACTCTGCACCTCTCTCCTTCTATAGCAGTTTGCAGCTGCAGCATTTTAGCCTTCTGGGCCAAGACATGCTCTTTGAATGGTTGGAGGTTAACTTGCTGCTCCCTTGCTTCCCCCAGAGTAGTTGTTAGAGAGGAAATCTTCTCTTGATGTTTCTCTCTCTGTTCTTGGGAGCGCATCTCACTGGCCTGCAAGATAATCTTTTGCTGCTCTTCTAGCTCGTCTACCTTCTCCTGCAGCCGTTCCTTTTCTATCTTCAGCTCTTGATATTCTTTCTGTATTTTTTCCAGGGCCTCCTGCGTGGTTTCCATAACCTGTCTTTCTACTTGGAGGGCCTGCAATTCAGCCCTAGAAGCCTTTATCTCCCTCTGCATGTCTTCATACTTTCGCTTCATCCTATTGCCTTCCTCCCTCTCTTTTCTCAATGTATCTTTCAATTGAGTAGAAGATTTCTTGGACAGCTCCAATTCTGTCATGATCTTCTCTACATTATCTTCTGAGGCATGAATCAGTGCTGCTCCGGCTCTGATGGTGAATCATGGATCTTGGACTGTTCCCAACATAACAGGCGTATCCGATATCATTTTCCCTGGCAGATCTCCCATTTCAATTTTTCTTTCTGTTCTCTTCACTATCCTCTTTGTTTCCCTGTCGTAGAAAACAGTGTTGAAATCAGGGATTTCTTCTCCTTTTTTCTGCACAAAAGGGACCAGCTTGAGTGTGGGGACCATGGGTGTGATGGCAATAGGTACTTGTGGGTCCTAAACCTCGGGGTTCTCCACGTCTTAGGTCTTCCCTGCAGCTGTTTCATAAGTTGACTGTTCTGTCTGTGCCAGCTTTAGCCTTTCAGCTTATTGCTTTTGAAGCTCCTCATCCAGCTTCATTTTCTTTTCTTCTTCTTCTTTCTTTGCATCTTCTTCTGCTTTCTCAGCTGCTTCATGAGCAACCTTCCTTTTTTCTTCTTCTCTTGTGTGCAGCCACCCTACAGCTTCTTGTGCCAACCTCTAGGCTTCCTCATTTCTTCTTTTTTCTTCTTCCTCAGCCTTTCCTTGTTCGTCTCGTTTCCCACCTTTGGTGGTGATCTTCTTCTTGAACTTTCTTCTCAAGGCTGTCATGTTTACTACATTTCGGAAGATGGATTCTTCCCGATCCCAATGGTGGGCATACTCAAAATGCACATTTTTGTTTTGCAGTGTTCAACTACTTTACCGTGAGTATCATTCCTACAGAAGGGCATCTCTCCAAAATGGAGCTTTTCTAGCTCTTCTACAAATTCATCAGCTTTTTTTACTCTGGAAAACTTGTAGCTTCCTAACCTGAAGGGAAAAGGAGGATAGGTGGTCTTCTTGTGCTCAAACAGAAAGATGCATATTCCATCCAGGAACACTTGTCTGACTGCCTCCTTATGAATAATGTAATTAGTTGTGTATTTGGGCAGCAGGGAAGGTGCTCTCGAACCTCCAAACATCCTAAAGTACAGGCCATTTTCAGTCAAATAGTAGTATGCATACTCCTCTATTACTTGCAGTGCCTCCTCTGACATACAATCACACTCCTTCAGGAAAATGAGTGTGTATAAGGGCATGATAAAGTTTTCACATACTTCTCTATAATGGCTGTGATATTTGTGTGCCCACAGCGGTTTATAGGTTGCATAGACAGGAATTCTTTCCCTATCCCAGATGCACCTGAGTCCGGGGAAAGGCTGATTACACAATATGCAATCGATGAGTATGGAACTCATATAAAACTCAGACCTCTTTTGGGCCACTCCTCCCAAAGCTAAGGCCAAGCAAGCTGACAAACTATTTGATACAAGGCTAGCCTAGTTGAAAATTGTCCCCTGGGTTGCAACATAAAAAATGATAGGTATCCATTCTAACTTAAAGAACCGGCCATGAGCTCTTCCAAATATCCTATTAAGCATCAAAGCTATGAATCTGTATGGGGCCCTTAAGCTCGTTGTATCATACTCTCCTGTTGCTCTAGTTCTGAAATGCTTCCCAGATAACATCATTTTCTTCATAGTCTCCACAAGGTCCATTCTAATGTTGTTCAACCAATCATCAGTTAAAAATACTTGGACTTCTATCAGGTGGTAAGCCAACGCTACATATCCAGGGCTATATGCAGCATAGCCCTATCTTTCAACATTCTCCAAAATCATTGTTGTGACATCTGCCCGAGGCAGAATCCAACCGATTACCTCAGAGCACGGGAACAACTCTGGTCTGGTGGTGATCTTCATCAGTGAATATCTTTTTATGTTGGCATATATGGACTCTTCTTTCAATCCCATGTCAGGAACTTCTCTGCGCATGATCAGTCTGTATATTTCCCCCCATTGGTATTCAGGTTCAACACCAGAAAAGCACTTAGTGTCCCCATATATATATTTCGTTTTGGTGACAACTTATACTTATGGCTCTTCTTCGACCACAGGGGCCTTCTTCTTTTGTCTCTTTGACATTGTGAGCTCTTCCTGCCATAAAATTGTAACATTAAGCCCTTTTGGCTGAGTGACAAACTGGTATACATCAATGTGCAGTGTGCCATTTCTTCTATGTTTAACATGATAGCAATCAGTCAATGAAGCAAGTATATCCATGTATAGACTGAAATGGCCTAACTAACAGAACTATTAAACCCAATGTGCAGTGTTCAGTGACTTTGTCTATGTCCATCATGATGAAAAATAGTTATATGCATTAAAATATGCAAGCTACCACTGCTTTTCAATACCAACAATTCTAACAATATAATCGGGCGAAAAGAACATCTACATTAACGCGAAGAAAACCTCCGCTCTCTGTGGGTGACATTATCGTTTCGCTGTGCGGGGAAAACAGGGGAAAGATATACAAGACTTTAACAATGCTTGAACAAAACCGTGCCCTCGCAGCTTATGGCCAAAAAGCAGTGATATATCCCTTTCAATCGGCTGCGGTTCGACCACTGAGCTAGAAAGGGGTCGTGCGGAACAACATGACGAAAACGATTGGGGTTTAAACGATGCAGGAAGCCCAAAAATGGAACAAACAGTCCCAAATCCACAAGGAAGGGCCATGGCAAACCTATCTCCACCATACATCATCATACAGGGTGGTTTGGTGCAGACAGCGAAACAACTGTCTGTACCAAACCCCCTAATTCTTTATGTGCAGGGTGATATAGCAACGACAATATGGAAAAAATACTCTAAGGGCCAAACTGCCCTCCCACGGACGGTTAAGATAAAAATCTCCACCTATATAAGCATATAATTTAACGGGACGAGGAAAACAACCGGGGAAACAAACAACCGTAGAAAATAAAACCACCAAACGTTCAAACGGAAAGAGGAAAGGCAAACGAATCCTACCTGGCATTGATGTGTAACCAGCGTGTATGGCAGGATGAAGATGGTAGCACGGCAGTTAAAAATAACAATAGAATAATAAACCCCTCGACCCTGTATATATAAGGTCAACACCCGCGGCATATCGGATGGCGGACCACTTTTGGATCGAAAACTGAAAGCCAACTTTCTTCCGCAACGGCGGATGGCCAAAATGCTAAGCCATTCACGTACCATACTTAGCGAAACCTCGGTAGACTATTCGTCGGGACCAAAGTGAAACTGGAGCCGCAACGGCGGAGCTGCGGAGGGTATATTGATCCGCAACGGGTAAAATCTGAATCGGAAGCAAAATGACCACACATCGAAAAATCTAGCGCTTCCTTCATCCACAACGGTGGAACCGTAAGGACATCAGCGTCCGCAACGTTGGGGGTACAAATGATAAACCGTTCCACAACACGGGGTCGGTGTCAGAAGCAGAACGACTAAGAGATCAGCAAGGAAAATCATTCGGCAGCCGCAATGGCGGAGCTACAAGGCGTGACCCTCCACAACGTCGAAGGTAAAATGACTCAAACGGTCGGAAGGAGAAAAACTTCCCGCAGCCGCAACGGCAGCAGCCCAAGATTTACGGGCTCGATGAAAACAACAAGCCATAATCAGGAGAGAATGCGGTTTGCCATCCGCAACGGCGGAAGAAGAAGTCATAACAGTTCCGATGCAAAAATCAAAAAGTAGCCAATTAAAAACCGTTCGAATCGAGAGAAAAGTCGAAGTCAAAAACTGAATATACGTCCGCAATGGCGGGGGGGGGAAACAAATACACTTTCGATCCAGCCACAATGAAAACGCAATTAAAGGCAAATGATGAAGGTTTGATCAATCATTGAAATTTTTAATCATTTAGAAAAACTAAAAACCAGCTGTAGATCAATCCAAGCATAAGCAAAGTCTTTCTAAAAAGTTCTCAAACCAAATCCAAGAAGAAAATCAAAATAATTTAAGCAAAAGGAGGGTCCTAAAATTTTTGGAATTTTGGGAAATTGTTGCAGCTGCAACAAACATTTATGAAGAAATTTAAGAGAAATTGACAACATCCATACAAAGTAACAATATCACCATATTTAGTGATTTACCATGAAAAGAGCATCAACAACATCCAATATATATATATATATATATATATAAAATTTCATCATTATTATCATAATCTTTAATTAAATCAAGTGAAAATATAATATCAATTATATCATCAAATCATCATGCCATAGAGATCATTAAAGACATGTACATTTATCATGTTCTACTAACTTGGAATCATCAATTTGCCTTTTCTTTTAGATGTGTCTAAAGCCAAAAAATTGGATATGATGTATTATGGAAGATGTACAGTTCATATATCAATTTCCCAAGCCCAAATCAGTGAAATTAATCTACCCATGCATTCAAAAAAATTCCATGCAATTAATGTTCAAATTAGAAGTGAAGATTTGTGTAATATCAAACATTGCAACTCTTGTGACCACGTTGTAGTTGGGACATGGTGTATTGGCATGTCAAAGGCTTGATATATACCTAACATGACGTGTCTTACATATTTTTTGTTGTCGAATACTTGTGCATGAATGAATTACTATTGCAATCAAACGATTGATTTATTATGGTGTGATATGCCATTCCTTTATTAGTCCCTTCCTTCAAGATGGAAAGAACTCTTGTAATCGGCTTGCCATTTTTTCCATTAAAACAACATGCAAGTCAAAGCCTTTAATCCTAAGTTTTGATTCAAACCATTTCACTCAACCAATCATATGACGAAAGATGTTTTTCCACCAATGAGCAAATCCGACCTCTTATTTGGCCTCATCCCAAGGCAAGCTCATTGTTTTCCTGGTTTTGTAATACTATATGGCTATTAGTTTATAGATTTTGGAGTAGATTAATGCTATAAATAGTTTTATATTTGTTGTTTATGAGATATATCAAGCCTCCCATTCACCTTCACAACCACCTTCACTACGATGCCACTATTTTTGTTGCTTTATATGATCTTCACTCTCATGTTATCCACACCATCATCACCTTCACAATGCTTTTGATGCATTTCCCTATTTCTAAGATGCATTGCCATATTTTTAGGATATTTATTTTCATGTTCTCCTCATGATCATCAAGCTGGGTCTCAAGCTTTACACAAGATAATCAAAACTCTGTAATTATGTTTTTACAAGAATCTATGCATGCCTATTTTTTATTATGAGACTACTATGAAAGCATTGTATTGTTCAATGGTTCAGTGTGGCTATCACTAATATTTTATCAAATAATTCCATTATATAAGTTTAGCCAATTGATCACCTCTTCTAGGTGCACTACAACAAATTTTGCATTTGGAGGCGGCTGTCTTCTGCCTCCAAAACTCACTTTTGGGGGCGGTTTTGTATTTGGAGGCGGTCTTTACAAAACCGCCCCTAATAGCACCAATGCTAATTTTTTTTACTTTTAGGGGCGGTTTTGGAAGAGATCAAACCCCCCCCTAAAAGTGACTTTTGGGAGCGGTTCTAAACAGCCCCCAAAAGTGACTTTTCGGGGCGGTTCTAACCCCCCCCCCCAAGTCACTTTTAAGGGCAGTTATAAACCCCCCTCATAGGTACCTACGGGGGCGGTTCAGAACCACCCCTAAAAGTATTTATTACAAAACTTTGGGGGCAGTTTTAAACCCCCCTTGTAGGTACTTATGGGGGCGGTTCAGAACAGCCCTTAAAAGTCTTTATTACAAAAATTTGGGGGCGGTTTTAAATTCCCCTTGTAGGTACCTACAAAGGCAGTTCAAAACCCCCCCTGAATCCTTTTACAGAACTTTGGGGGTAGTTATAAACCCCCCTCCTCGTATGTACCTATAGAGGCGGTTCGAAACCCCCCCTAAAACACTTTACTAACCTATCATGGGCGGTTATGAACCCCCATAGTAGTGACATATGAAGTCAGTTTAGAACCCCCCTTGTAGCCATAATAAATCATAATAAAATATATTTTATTTAAAACATCAATATTGCAATATCATTAGGGCACGAAGGAATCGAACCTTCAACCTCCAACTTGTAAAGCAAGCACTCTACCATTGAGCTAGAACCCTTTAAGAATTGGGGAAAGGGGCAATATTAACACCAAGATTGCATCATTTGTAATTCTAATAAAAGACTAATAATCCCAACATTGTTTCTAAATTGAGAGACCTAAGAAATTAGTCTGAATGGCTCTGACCTTATATGTTGGCTGAACTTGAAAAGTTGCATATGCAACATTGATTCAATAAAGAAAATAGCAATACAGAAACGTTTTGCGAGACAAAGTTGGCATTCAAGTTCATACAAATACTCATGAAGTGAACATCTAACTATAATTTCAAGTATTCATGGATAAGAACGAGCATATTTTCTAATTGTTGCTTGATGGATCCATGTAAGAGTAGCCTTGTCTTAAAATATATGTCAGTAGATCAATGGGTTCTACAATTATAAAATATTTAGACCCAATTCAATCCAGCCTGGTGATATAAATAGCATTCAACTACAGGATGGAGAAATACAAAGATTAAAAATTGCATAGCACGGATAAATCTATAATATTTTCTAAGATAAACAACTCATAATAATGCATTTATAGATATAGAATACCTGCAACTGATCTAATTGCAAATGAACACCACCATCACTCAAAAGGCCAATGAGATGAAGTGTACCATTTTCAAAGCACTCCTTAATGTATTTAAACCCTTCTCCCTCGTACATTTTTCTATAGGCAAGAGCATAATCCACTAATTTTGCTCTACACCCAAAGTCAATATCAAAGTGAATATGTTTCCCATTCTAAAAGATGTAGCAGAAATAAATAGTAGAAATATCATTTCAGTTACCATTTATACAATCATAAAGTACATCTTATACAAATATCTAATGATATCACCCCAATTTGTAAGGTGGTCAATAAATTAACTATTACACAACCATGATTTCAACAAAATGTTAATGCTTACCAAATCTTAATGTAGGGAAAAATACCCAATGTATAGGATTCTCATAAGTCACTTTGAATGCAGAAATGATCCACATGCAAGATATTCCTTCTTCACTCTAATCCTTGACAGTTTTCCTCAATAATTTTCCAAAAGTTAAAAAACCACAGTAAGCAAAAATAAACTAAGCTGCTTATTTACCATACTAGAAAATAACATATATCAAGCATAGTAATTCATAGAGGATAGTAGAGTCGAATAAGGGCTTTGTTCCTTCTTTGAAGGATCTGGAAAACGGAGTAAGAGTTTTATTTAATCCAACTGAGTCATTTAGTTCGATAGCTTAGCTTTAGCTTATAGAGCTTGTTATCTCGTAGAAGCTTTTAGGTATGTTATTGGAGCTTAGTTATCTCGAGGAAGGTTCAATCAAGAGGAAAAATCTCAGAGTTTAGACTCTTGGAGCTTACACAAAGAGAGAGAGAGAGAGGTCTCTGTTTATAATGATCGATCCATTGTATTTAGGTTTAGATAAAGGACCACTGTGAAATAAGATTGTATGCCTGTATTTTTGTCTTAATTGAGTTTATTGATTGAGTTTGGAAGAAATTTCCCATTTGAATCGTATATTGTGACCACGTTGACTCTATGGTTAGTTGAATGAAGAAATGTCTTGAGTATTGGCATTTACACACAGTAAGTCACTTTTAGTTGTGCATTGCAAGGCAGATCCATGGTGTATGAGAGATTGGTTAAAGAGGTTACAAGTCAACGATGGTGATCAAGAGGTGAGTTGATGAATGGCTACAGAGGAATTTTGCTGACTAAATAGCGAGAAATTTAAAGGTGAATCGATTACAAATTTGGAAACTAATCGTTGCAAGGATGAAGAAGATCAATAGTTAAGAATGAGCTTGCTACAGATCAACGGCGGAGAACTATTTCACTGGGAAAACTAGCGCGATAAAAGAAATTCCTGACAGACGCGATAATTTATAAAATCTTCCATATAACAATTTAATTCCACCGTCAATCTAGATATGACGGTTGTTAGTCCATTTCTCCAATGAGCTAGCAAGCGGGTTAATTGCAGAAGCTAGGCATGAAATATTTGTGTAATCCAGTTCACCGACAGTAATATTTGTGTAATGTTTGTGTAATCATTGGGCCATGTGTGAGCATGTGGTGGGAAGTATAGTTTCAGACCTGAAGTGATGGAGAAGGGAGATTCTCAGCACATGACAGATATGGTCTTTGAGGCTCAGAGCACGCCAATCTAGAATGAATCCACGATGATGAAGGTCGAGTATAGAACGATTATGATGGACGCCACCCTTATATTCATAAGCAGATTCACCCTCTTCTCAACAAACTCTGTGGAGTATCCCAGCCTCTTTTGTGTCTGTTCATTCGCTCCTAGTCGAAAGGGATCGTGACTTTGTTTTCTGCTCTGAAGCGCAAGTGCTTGGTGAAGAGTCTATCTCTTGGGTTTTTTCCATGGCTCCTAAATGCTCTTAGAAGGGAATCTTGGGGTTGGATGAGGTCTCGACTGACAATCATGACAAGGGAAAGGGTAGTGAGGAGTGGAATGGAGAGAAGGTCCATGTGACTAGAGCCCAGATACAAGCGCAGCAAGTTACTAAATTCTTTAGAACCTTTTTTCCTATGGCCACCCGCAGCCAAATTGAATCAATTGTAGACCTTTTATGGGAGGAAGATAAGGCCATGCCCCAGGAGGAGCTACGCCATGAGGTTGAATATTGGGTGGGGGACTATCACGTCCCCTCCCATCCACTAGAGAGATAATGCTACCATGACCGCTATCTAACAGATGTAGGAGCATCCAGCTCGAAGTTCAATCTACTTGAGTCTATGTATAAATTCTCTAATTTCCCAATAGCAGAGAATTTGATCCTGTCAGTGATCCATTTGACGATCTACGAAGAAAAATATCAGAGGAGATCAAATGGTGGAGAAAGATCGTGATGGAAATCAACAGTCACAATCTGTTATGCATCTAGATACATATCAATGGCTGAGAATCAACCCCCAAAAATCAACGACGCAGAAATATTGAGTTTGTGGAATCAGGGAAATATGGAAATTGCAATCCCGCATCCCACATCCCACATGCTGAATAGACCATTGTGAAAAGCAGAGTTGTGGAAGGAGATATGTAGGGAAATTGTGATCCCGTATCCTGCATCCCACATGTGGAATAGACCATTGAGAATATAGTTCGTTGTGGAAGTAGAGATTGTGAAGCCGCATCCCACATCTTGCATCCCGCAAGTTGCGAAAGGAAATCTGCGAGGAATAGAATTTACAGCAGGACATTTTTGCATCCTGCATCCCACAAGTTGCAGAAAGAATATTTCTATCAGGAAATTCAACCTGTTAGCAAAAGTCTTGGATAGATTTGTTCATTTAGGCCATCACCAATCCGGGAAATCTAAGCCCCATAACGTAATTTAAAAATGCATTGAAAGAAAACATACACAGATGCATACAATTTCAGTTATACAGCAGAAGAAATCCATCCATTCAACACATTAAACATGTTCATAATATTTCATCAAGCAAATGCAAATGCAGATATTAACATAGAGATACTTATCTTTGAAAGAATCTCCTCCCACAACCAGCTACGTCATTGCAATGTTCCACCCAACCATAGGCCAGTGCGCTCATCAATATCTCGGCAATACTACCACCCTCGAGCTGGGCATGATTCCCACAAGGAATAAGGGAACACTAGCAGACTCACACATAACCAAGGATACAACAAAAAATCAGCGAAGACAACACAGTTGGGTTTATCAAGCTGTCCAGCCAAGGATAACACACAAGGCCAAGTGCACAACAAGACACAACCAAGACAAGATCCAATTGGGTTAACAGGCTACCATCCAAGCCAATCTCCCTTGGGTTAATAGGCTGCTAAGGCAGTGGAAAGGTAGAAAGGCTATGCTAGAGGTTCATTCAAGAGCTAAGGACACCTACACAAGATCTATTTGGCCTGGTATCCATAATAAATACACTCGAACACAAGGAAACATCCCCTTCTTTGCTCCATAGTCCCTCAGGCTATGCCTTCTCTTCCAGTGCTCTTTAGGGTCATGCAGTGGGGATTTACCAACCACTCTTATATTTTCATGAGGTTCCTCTCTGCACTAGGTTAACAAACCCATTCCTCTTCTCTTCCACCCCTAATTCTTGCATACAAATCAGACCCAAACCAGGGTGCACATCACAAAAACCACAAGGTAAAACATAGTAAATAGGATCCACTCACTCTGTAACAGAGGAGACCACTCCAGAAACACCTTTCATGACTTAGGTAAATTATACCACCATTTAGAATGATGAATCGATGCTCTACAGCACTGGGGAAATCTTGGAGGAGCACTCTTTCATAAAATCAAGTGATCTCCACCGCCCAATCGCTCATCCCATGAGTTTCACGACTGTTGGATAAGGGTAAACGGTTCAAAACAAATAACACAAAGAAAAGACACGATTATCCTTACAGGTTTGGATGAACCACTATGATCAGCATACCCAGCACAGTGAATGAAGGATGGATGATAAAAAACATCCCGTAACTCCCCAAAACGTGAGGGAAGATGAAAAATTTAATGCATGAGGGAATGGGCATACGTTTTTGGGTGCTTTCTTTCCCATGAAGTCAAAACAGGTTTTTCAAAAATGGGTGCTCTACCCAATTCGAATTTTGTCCATACTCTTCCTATTCCCATGCAATAACTTCCCCCATCCACTTCTAATGACTGGGCACAAAAGGACAAAAATGGGTGGTTGACAACTTGATGGGTTTTCCCTTGACATTTGGCTTTTCCCCATAGGCTTAAGGTATGAATAATTCCCCCTCCCTGTTCGTTGTGAAATCATGCCCCCATCTCTTTAACGTTGTGGCACATAGCTGGTTGCGGTATTTTTATTAATTTGCAGTTTACAGGATGTCTCAAACATATTGTTCCTGGCTAGCACATAAACCATTGGCATCAATTTTAATAGTCGATACATAAGACACTAAATCCATGGTGGGGTATTTTCCTTTAGCTCCACACCATGATTAAATACAATATTTACATCATATGCAATTCAAAACCATGGGGTCAAAACTGGGGTGTTACATGGACCTTGGTAATACAGTTGGGAGGGATACGACCTACAACAGATTGCTTATGCTCTATTGGGTTAACATGAACCTGATAGCACACTCTTCTCTTACCACTGTTGCAAAATGGGAAGGGGATGAAGAACCAGTTAGGGTTTGGAATTAGGAGCACAACGTCAATTGTCACCTCATGCACAGAAATATAGACATCATGGCCACAGAGATGGGGATTGAATTATTCCACCCGAGGATGGAGCAGGCATAGGTCAGAGGGATGAGCAGGTCGATGGACTAGAAATGGGCCAATTCAATCAACATGACTGTCATGGATCCCTTACAGAAGATGAAGCAGACCAGATGCTCCTCATCGGGAGTGTCTGCCCAGGGCCGGTTTTGAGGGTCATTTGTTTATGCTTTGTTAATTCTTTTTTTGTTTACTATTAGAGTTTCCAGTAGTGATAGGATTTATAGGAATCTTATGTATGTAATCTGACGGGGCACGCCATGAACAATCTGGTTTTTTTGTTATGTCTTGTTTAGTCATTTGTTAGTGGCTCTTGTAGTGATTTGCTTTATGGGTAGCTTATGTATGTAATCGGGATGGAGCACGCCATGAACAATCTAGTTGTTTTGTTTCGGGATAGGTGGTTCTATTTTGGGACGAATGTAAATTTTGTCAGAACTAGGTAGGTGGTTTATGGATCTGTTATTCGAAATGTAATTAAATGACTATGCAGTAATACAATCCTTTTATTTATAAAAAAAATATGTGGAGAAATTTTGAAATATTCTACAAGTGCTTCAATTTCTCACCTTTCAGCAAAAATGATGTATACAATTCATATATAGTTTGATATTAATGTCTTAAAATAAAATTCATTTACCACCAATGCCCACAAACAACTAAAAAGTATTCAATGGGATTGCTAACTGCATTATGTAAAATTCTTTAATAGTGGTCAGGGCAGCTTCAGGAGACCTATAGGTGATACTCCCAATTCTTAAAAGGAAACTTGTAGGTGTTACTCCCAAAGAATGTTGAAATTGTATTGATAATAAGGATTTATACCTCAAATTTCAGCTTTGATGCCAATAACGTCCTATGATCTTGGCATCCTATATGTTTTACACAAATGTTTCACACAATTAGTTGGTACACCATCAATCGGGTATACTTATTGTTGTAATAAATATGTTGTAATTAAATTTGTTGTAATCAAATACTTTCAATATTGTTCATTACATTACCTTCCCGTGGTCAATAGCTATCCCGCAATCAACTTTTTTCCTTCAACAAATGTGCAATAAAATCAATTCATAAAATAGACAAGGACAAATGTACTTAAAATGAATAAATCAACACGTTATAATCAATGAAACGACACTAACATATCTAATTGACAAATTCATTATGGTGATAACTTACAAATATGCATTAGAGAACGATACAAATTGTCATTAAATTCCTTTCCATTGCAAAGACCTGCATATATCATGACAAAATGGTATGTTCATATAAGCGATTGATAGTTATGTAAAAAAAGGCGTAACATTTATGAAATTCTAAAAAAATGAAATGAAAATACCTGAATGAGCTTCTCTTGGCTTCAAGAATATCTTATTCTCTACTAAACAGGGCCAACCACATGAAGCTTGAAGCTCATATGGCCCCTCCCCCCCTCACATCACTCTCAATTCCCCACACCCAATCTATCTACTGTAAAAATAAATGAAAGTTACATAACACAATAAAACAGATAAGATCCATGCAAAAAGAGTAGCAAAACAAAAATAAATGCACGAAAGGTAAATCCAAGTAATAATCTAATATATAAATTTTCACATATACAACTTAAATGATAACTGATAAATAAATCATGCATGCTACTTACTGAACAACATCCAACCATGTGCCTTCACAATCTTCTCGAACATAATCCATGACACCATCACTTATAGCTTCATCCTCTTTGCATTTTGTCCCTTCAAAATATGCAACACTTGATAAATCTGCATACTCCAATTCATATACAACTTCTTGGCCCCTTCGAAGGGAATGTCAAAACTACACACCAGTCATTCTCTACCATATCTTGTACATAAAATACTTGTTTCGCTTGCGATGCTAGAATAAATGGATCATCTTGCACTCTATCCTTACTCAAGCATCTCTTCAGATTCACCATGGTGAAACCAATTTCATCAACTTTCATTCCATTCTTCTTGTGTACATATATCCAATCACATTTGAACAATGGATACTTCACCAAATAGTAGTCTAATAACATTATTCTTGAATCACTCCATGATATGTTGTCATTTGATATATAGGGTTTTTATCCTTTCCACTTCATATCATTAATGTTTGTGCATCTATGGACACGCCACTATTTTGGGTGGCCCAGGCATTTTCTATGACTTTAAAATGAAATCTACACCCATTGATTAGGTAGCCATCATACTTAGTTGTATATTTCATTGGGCCATGTGCCAACCATTTAAGGGTTTCAGAAATATTTTATTTTCCTTCCACCTGTAAATTTTTCAATGTCATTAGTAAGCCATGCAATAACAAGATATATTAAAAGAATATCACCTTCATACATCATAATAGTCTTTAAAAATGAAGTTCAATTAAATCTAATATGAAGAACATATCATTACCTATTTTCTTAACCAATCACTAAATTGTTGGTTGTGGAGATTTTGTAGTAAGACTTCATATTTTTGGGCTTGGATGTTACTATTGGGAAATTTTGTCAAGTGCATCCTATTTTCAAGTAATGTCAATAAACAATTTATGAAAATATTGTGATATATTAAAATAAAATTTGATTTCATAAGGATGAATTCCATCTATGTTGTGCAAGACCCATCTGTGGGCTTGTAACAAACTAGTTTTATCTAATTCAATAGAACTTCCACTAGTTAAGCCCTTCCCATATTGTCCAACCTCTCCTTCTTTGTCATCCCAAGATTCATTTCTACTAGGCATTCTTTCAATATATTCCATACCTTCAACATATCCAGCACAAAATTTTATGGATTCCTCCACAATGTAGTTTTCAGCTATGCAGCCTTCGGTCCTATTCTTTTTTTTCACATAACTTTTGAAAACTTTCATGTTCCTAGAAAAAAACACACAAATTGTAGTGAAATCAAAAGTATGAATAAAGAGTTGCTAGTAATGTATTATTATTATATGCGCATAAAATGTTGGAATTTAAGTGGATTTTCACTTAATAAAATTTCACTGGCCTTTCAAAAGGGTACATCCATCGATATGCAACTAGTCCACAATAGCGTAGCTCTCGCACCAAGTGTACAATCAAATGTATCATTATACCAAAGAATGAAGGGGAGGAATATTTTTCGAGTAAGCACAAAGTTTCCACAGCATCATCTTGTAAGTTATCAAGATCTGTTGGATCCACCATTTTTGCACAAATTCACCTATAAATGAAGCAAAGCCTACAAATAATGTTTCAAAATGCTTTTGGTAGAACATGGCGCAATGCTACTGGAAGCATTTGTTGCATGAGAACATGGAAATCATGTGATTTCACACTATGAAGCTTGAGATCTTTCATAGATACATGATTTCTAGGGTTTGAACTATATCCATCTGGAACTTTTAACGTGAACAAAACACCACAAAGAATCTCTTTCTCATTTTTTGAAAGAGTGTGTGGTGTGGGTGGAAGAAATATTTTTTTGCATTTTTATTGTGGCCACAGTGACCTCCTTAAAGCCAACTATTGTAAGTCATCACGATAATTTTTCCCATCCTTTGATTTATCTTTTATATCCAGAACGACTCCAAAAATACTTTCACATACATTTTTTCTTTGTGCATTAAATCTAAATTATGACGCACTAGGAGTTTATGCATCCAACTGTATAAAAAAATAATGAATTATAACAACAAAGAAAAACTAAACAATATATTCATATTAAACACAATGAAATCCTTCAAGTATCGTACATAATAGGCCTTAAGTTAATGTGTGCACATACCTCCCAATATGGTAAATTGAATAGAATTGATCTTTTCTTCCACACGACAGTCTTCAAATTTTCACCTTTTATAAAATTTCTCTTTCTTTTTGTACTATTAGCCTTTCCCCATTTCTCTTCCCTTCCTTCTATTTCTGTAAAAATATCTGAAACTTGTACAACTGTAGGTGTAATGAGATGCTAAGACTTCCCATTAAATGGTCCTTTTTATGAACGATACTTATTATTTATTGGAAGATATCTCCTATGTCCCATGTACATGTACTTCCTACTACATTTGAGATACATTGAATCTGTGTTTCTTCCACATATAGGGCATGTGCAAAACCCTTTAGTTATGCAACTAGCCATATTTCCATAAGAACGAAAGTCATGGATTACCCACATCAATATAGCCTTCATATTAAAGAATGACCTTGGATGAGACTCATATGTCCTTGCCACTTCATCCCATGTTAGTTTTAGTTCATTTACCAATGGTTCCAAATAAACATCTATGCCATTTCCTGGTTGCTTGGGACCAGGTATTAACATTGACAACAAACAAAATATCCTTTTCATGCATAACCATGGCGGAAGGTTATATGTAGCTAGTATTACTAGCCAAACACTATGACTACTACTCAAGTTTCCAAAAGGATTAAATCCATCCACTGTCATTGCAAGTCATACATTGAGAGGATCATTGGAAAAATAAAGCCATTTAGAATCTATAGTTTTCCATGCTAGGCTATCAACTGGGTGGCACATTATTCTATCCTTACTTGCATTCTCATGATGCCACCTCATTTTCTGTGAAATATATGTAGAGCTGTAACAAAAACATAAAGAATCATATATGCATTGCAATACTTAGTAGATTAAAGAGGATAATTTTTTAATAGGTTGGTAGTACATGAAGGTGTACGATATAATGGAATTCTAAGAGTTCAAAATCATACCTGTGCATTCTCTTCAACCTCAGAACTATAGGGAAATACCTCAACACTTTGGCCGGGACACCTGTGCGCACCTTTTCAGAACGAGCATCAACCTTCCATCTCGATTCGCCACATGCTGGGCATTCATTTATTTTTTCATTTTTTCCCCAATAGAAAATGCAATTATTGTGGCATGCACGTATCATTTCATAGTCCAACCCCAATGATTTAATCAAACTTTTTGCAGCATATGTAGATTCTGAAAGTGTATTTTCTATTGGAAGCATTTATCTTTGCAACGTTAACAACTGGGTGAAAGTTGCATTGGACCATTCATTTCTCACCTTTAAGGTTGTACAATTTGATAGTGGCTGAAAGATTAGTGAAACTAGTGCAACCTAGGTACAATGGTGCCTTGGCATCTTCAATTAACTTTAGATATTGATTGATATCATTTTGTTCTTCCATTGATTCTACTTGGCCATTTTCACAATTCACATCTAGATTTTCATTATAATATTTATAAGAATCATTCACCATTTCAACCATATGGTCATCAACCATGGTTTCCTCATTATGATCGTCAATCTGAAGAACTTCAGTATCATTTGTAAGCAATTTTCCAAACCCATCATTAAGATTATCATATTGATGTCCGATTATGTGTCCATCACCATGTGTAATTTCTCGACGAAAATCATGCATCTCTGTTGTGTGGAATTTTTTGCTCTTGTCAAATATATAGTCCTGAGTAGGAACTCTCTCTCCATGGAAAACCCAAGTTTTATATGAACTTATTATACCATGAATCATCAAGTGGCCTGGTATTTCCTCAAACGTTAATACTGCAACATTGCAACATTTTTTACAAGGGCATCTTGTGGTCTTATTATCCTCTTAATGCCTTTTTGCAAACTCTATGAATTATTCAACCCAGACTTGATATTCCTTTGAAATCCTACATAGAACCAATTTGCACATCACATAAGAAAAAACCACTACAAATTACAATGAAGACATATGTTATAAAATATCATATTGAAGAATCAAATATATAAAGTATACCTCATTTTCAAATCTGTCCAATCCCTTTTTTTGGCCATTTGAAAATAAAACCAACCCAATTTCTCGAATTGGCTCCTCGAGAGTTGGTCTCTCAACTTTCTTCCAATATACGGTTAGGAATATTCATTTAGTACATCCATATGCTTTCCAAAATAGGCTTTACCAGCACATGACAACCATATATTACACCATACAAGATTCCACCTTGTAATAACCAAATCCAAACATCAATTACATAATATTTTGGTTTTATATTAAATCCAAGATATTTAAGATTTTAACCCATTAATATAACTCTAAAGATAAAAAACAAATTTGCGAAACCTGGTGGGCCCCTCCCCAATGGGTATTGCACTTGAATATTGGAGGTACAAAGGTCATGTTTACAGAGCGCGATGGTTTATAAGGCTAATCAGCTTGACATTAACAGTCCGTTAATACTCCCACCAACCTGGAAATCTGACGTCCGCCAAGAATGAGTCGGCTAGATACAATTAAAACCTCCAAAAGTGTCGATTGTCACCACCAGGTACTCGTTCATCGTTTATCAACCCTTTTATTTTATTTAATTCATCCAATAGACAATTCCACCATGGCCTCATCTGTAAAAATCCTTGACCCATTTGAGAAGATCATCTGTGATTGGCTTTAAGATGCTTATGATCCTCATTTGCGGTTGTCTAGTGTCAGTGATGCCCAAAATGCTTTATTGTCACTTTCCGGAGACCAATCGGAACTATTGGTAAATTTAAAGTCATCCTTAATAGGGTTCATATTAGAACAATTTCCCGAATTCCCATATATTTTCCAAAGGGTAGCCTCCAATTATTCTGCCACTGGGAAGGCCATATTAGATCATACCCACTCCCATGTCATTTGAAAAATTACACCAAAAGCTATCAGGGCTGCCCTGGATCTCTTCGAAGCCCAATGTCAGGCCCTGATCCCCTTCACTGAATCAGAGATTCTGCAATTGTTTGGGAAAGATGACCTAGAATCCAAGAATAAATTGTTCCATGCCATTTTGAAGACCCCAGTTCCCTTAGAGACCCTTATCACCCCACTCTCCTCCTAAATATTCATAAATCCTATCGTATCATCCATCTCCCTCTTGAGTCAAATCCTAGGTCTTGATAGCAATATCGTGGTCTCTAAAGTAATGCTATGCATTCTCCTTCACCTGAGTCAATCTGAAGCAGGAATTAAGTTCGATGAGTTCTTTGTCAGAGAAATCAATTCTCAGGTTGAGAAGTTTGATTTGGATAAGCACTTTAGATACTAGGTGTATCTATTTTCCATCATAGTCAGTTCTAATTGGCAGACCCTTGAGGACATGGATCCAGAGGTGTTCAAATACTAACCCCAGTCTCTCCAGAACATCCACGACTGGTCTTACACCCTGTTCGTTGACAAAATTGTCCTTGACATCTCCAAACTATCCAACCCTAAAGAGAAGAGGATATCAAAAGACATGAAGGTTGCCTTGCAGCAAGAGGGTGTTAGAGATTGGTTCTTGATGCAAAAGTATTCAGTTATTAGGGTATATGGTTTTTTGAGTGCCCCTTTCATGCTACCAATTTACCTAACTCCCTCAGTATTCATGCTAGAATTTATTAGGAAGAGGACTTCTGCTGATGAAGAGCATTTTACTACTCATAGGAAGGACTCTTGGATCAAATACCCTATTAATTTTGGGCTCTTCGTTGGGAAGAAGACAACAGCGTTACCAATGGTGGAAAAAGATTTCAACGCCATGAAGTTTCAAGTGACTCATGCATAGAATTATGATCCTAATGGGATCATTTCCCAAAGGAGGGTATAGGTGCAAAGGTCGGTCTTTATTCACTCCATGATCCCCAACTTGTCCCAGGAGGAAAATTCTCTTACCTATGATTTTGATTGGACTCCTACAGAGAAAATTCAGGCTCCTAAATAAGTGCAAGGTACGATCCCAGCTACTCCCTTGCCCCTAAATGGTGATGGTAGTAGAAGAAGGTCTCAGTCAGAGTTGGAGGTATGGAATGTGATGAACAAGCCCCTATCAAGAATCCTAGAATATACTTAGAGGAGGACGTAATCAAACTGGAGTAGGAGTTTAATTTTGAATCTGATTCCCTCAAGATAGTGATAGAGGAGGAACTTGCTTCAGTAAACCCTATTGGGGTAAGGTTGCAAATCAGATGGTGATCACACAACCACTAGTGGTTGTAAATCCATCCACTACACACTCAGAGAGAAATCCCCTAGGAACCACACAATCAATGAAGAAACGGGGTGAGGAGTCTCTACTCAATTATCAGAAATATTATTTTTCCTCTACTGTTGAAGGGAAGTTTAAGATAGAAAAGAAAATGTTGACCACCTATGGAAATCTCAAAGAGAAATCTAAGGCTAAGACTCAGAAGTAGTCCAAGGAGCTAAGGAAGCTATCAAGAAGCAAAGTCTCTTTCACTACTTCTGGGAATCTTACAACGAACTCCCTGAACCTAGCCATCGCTAATAAGGAAGGAGTTTCAGAGGTCGATTTCAAGATGGATCGGTTCTCAATCCTAGATAAGATTGTGTTCCATAAGGGAGTTAGTGATCCAATCTATGCTAATATGACTAAGGAGGTGTTATCCAATCTCAGGTCCTAGCAAAGGGTGGTTAAACTGGAGACCCAATTGAAGCAGGAAAAGGAAACAAACAAGGCCTAGAACTTGCAAGTGAAACTCCTGAAAGACCGAGTGGCGGACCTAATAGCACATAACGCTTTACATCATCCCCTTACATATGAGAAGCCAGTGGAAATAGAGAAACATATTCTACCAGCTAATTCATTGGCCAAGATACAGGCTTACAAAAAGAAAATCAAGACACCTATGAAAGACATCCAGTTACCTCCTCAGACCGTGCAGTTACAAGGGGAGATTGAGACATTGCAGCATTAAGTTTTGGATCTGAAAGGATTCCTTGTTGTGCTGGAGGCTAACAAGCACACATGGGAAGAAGAGAAGAAAAATATACATAAGAGAATTGATGAATTTAAATGATTATATCACCCCTAAGGACAGATCACCCACTACTCTGGAAATCAAAGATATGTCTGAAATGTCCTTGAAGGACCTGGAAATCACTCAATTGAAGGAGGCCAATCAAGAGCTCAAGGACAATATCACTACTAAGGAAAGTGAAGACTCTATTGAAGAGATCAGAACACTCAAAGAGAAGGTAGCCAGGTTTGAGGAAAGGGTCGTAGGTCGAATTCCCCTACAAGGGGAGGAACATTTGCTCTGGGATGCAATGATAAAGGATATCCCTCACTAGGAAATCATTTGGTCATGTTGGATGAGCATCAATAGGATTTTATGGTAGCAAGCAGAAGATGTAAATACTAGAAGGAAAGTATAGCACAAAGGCCTAGGGAGGAGGCCCAGAAGGATATTGTTCTTCTGAACTCAGCTTCTGGGGAAGAACTGATTTCCCTAGGGATTACTAACAAGATATCAGTTCTGGTGGCAGCAAGGAGGATGACCACAAAGCACAACATGTTTCAGAATGCACTTACTAGGATTAAAATTATTCAGCAAGGGGTAGAAAAGTTCAACAATTTGTCCCAGCCCCTATTTCAGAAATGTTTTCCTAAGTTTTGGGGTCCAGAGGGGAAGTTGATCCCTCAGAGAAAATATGTTGAACTGATGTACCAGGAAATACTAAACGATCAAAATTTTGAGGGTATGAATTATGGGATAAAGGGAGATGTAATAATCGATAAAATCAGCAAGGAATTTGAGCTACTGGCTCAATTCAGGACTGTCAAATTAGATCTCCATGCTATTGGCCATAGCCCCTGATTGACCTGGATGTTCTCCTAAAGGATCTATTTGAGATGGCCACCCCTATAGATCAGCGGTGGAAAGATATACATAGATTGGTCAATCATTAGCCTCGAAGGCCCACTAGCAGCTGAGTCCAATGTAGTATGTTAAAAAAAGTGCTCGGAGTTGTCGTTTTCATCAAGCGAACCAAAAATCCCCAGATGTCAAGATTTCCCTTTTTGATTGGTCACGCACAACACAGCATGCCTTCACAAAAACAAATTTGGGCATGACGCATCTGTCATGTCAGAGTTTGTTAGGATTTAGGATGTACTTTTGGGTTTGATTCCTGCAATGTAACTAATTTTTATGCCCTATTTCAAGATATGTCTCGAGGGTAAATTGCACTATAAATGTAACCCCTACAGAGGAGGAAGGGTTCAAATTTTATTTTTGAAGCCTTTGTGACTGGATTGTAGCTCTATAAAATTTCTTGGAAGTGTTAATGAAAAGTGTTTCTCTGAGTTTCTGAGATTCATCATAGTGTTCATATTTAGTTTGTGTTTCATGTTTGCGTCATTTTCATATGTGTAAATTCTGCTAATGCTATCTAGATAAAACCATGACCTGCCTTAAGCCTGCTAAGGGCTGTTGTGACATGTCTTAAACCTGCTAGGATTGTTGTGATTGGCGGAAAGTGCCTTGAGGACTGTTAAGGGTCCCAAGCCTATGTATGAAAGTACCATGACCTACTATGGGTTACTATGGGTGTTGTGAGAGTGTGTAAATGTGTCGATGGCCTAATTGTGTGCTACTTGACTAGGTTGTGATCTGTTAGTATGTATGGCAATCTGTGTGAGGTCTAGTACGTGGGTTTCTACCCTTTATTGGAATAGTTATGCAAGTAATGAAACCCTTGATTTGATGCCTCTCACCCATGTGTTGGCTACCAATTTGGGAGAAAAGCTCATAGAGGTCAGAAAGAATGGAACCTACTCCTGGTTGAGGCCTGATGGAAAAATGCAAGTTACCATTGAGTCCAAAAATGACATTGGTGCATGGTTCACTTGGGCATTCACACATTTCTCATCTCCACTCAACATGATGAGACAGTGACCAATGAACAAGCTTTATCTAAAGGAAGTGAGAGGCTTTGATTTTTATACAAGGGGGATATGCTTTGGATAGTAAACTGTAATGACCACCATCAGATCCTGCTGATTTTTTTGGCTTATTTGCTTATGTAATTTGGTTAAGGTATTTCATAAAAACACATGTCAAAAATACCATTGAGTTGTACCAAATAGTCTTAGTTGGTTTTTGTATTCAATGTACTATTGATATGTTGATGCAAGAGCATAGGCTCAAGAGGGTGAAGTCATTAATGACTTCACAAGGGCAAGGGAACTCTTAAGAGACCTAGGGTATCATACATTTGTAATTTTCTTTATTTTGTAAAAGCTAAATAAAATGGATAAGGAATCTAGATCATTTTCCACATGTAATAGTTAGGATTGAGTTCGTTGTGAGTCATAGTGTTAGCAGAGATCAATAAGGACTGTACTCCTTTGTTATAGGATCTGGAAACATAATCCTCTTGTATTTAAATCAGTTTGAGTTATATTATTAGAAGCTTAGTTAGCTTACAGATATTGTTGGCTAGTAGAAGCTTAGGTTAGCTCATAGAGCTTAGGATAGCTCAAATAAGCTTTGATTAGCTCATAGATATTGAGAGGGAGAGAAATTCCACATAGCATGAATGGAGGAATGAGAGGTGTGTGCACAGAAGAGTGAGCGAGGAGTGACAAGTAGAATTCTCTGTGTGTATTTGAATTTCTGGTGAATTGAATAAAGAACATAGGATTATACTCTGCATATTTTTTTGATGGATTTCGTGTCTTCGCATAGTTCTATAGAAGTATGAATTAATCCCGCATTCACTCCATATTTCCCTGTGTATAAACTCTGTGGCTTTGGATTGCCATAGTTTTCAAATTGCAGAGAAGAATTGATCATGCCATTGATCAATTAAGTGAAGCTTTGTAGAGGGTTAAACCTCAAAGAGTCGCTCAAATAAAAAAAAAATCGTAGAGTGGGAATCGATAATAGGGAAGATTGACGGTTTATAGTGATATCGCCGGGAAAAGTTGCAAGATTTGAAATACTTTTCATGTGCATGATATTCTATGGAATGCACTTAATAAATTTTGGAATCCACCATTGATTTGGTGGGGACACTAATCGAACAATCAGAAAGCCATTTCGCTGCATGAAAAAGTAATTTGTACAAACACTCAGGATGGCTGCGAAATTGATATATAAACAATCAAGATCGATGGTGGGGAAGAAGCATTGTGTGGAAACTCTTGTTTTAGAAGTGTCGAAAGTTGAAAGTCGACTTCTTATTCCCGTGTTCCAGAAAGAGTTCCGTTGCGGAAGGCAATGTGTAGAAACCTAGAATTCTGCTGTGGAAGAAAGTTAGACAGTGCAAAAAGTTGTTTAACACAGAGATTTTGTTTCGAAACTCAAGGGTTTTAAAGCCTGTACACAAATCAGCGCCATCATATGTGTAATGTTTGGCTTGTATATTGACTATAATTTTTCAAATCTTGATTTTCGTAGCCCTAACAGTGAACGGTAAATGAAATAGGGATTGCTTTGCATAAATAACAAGGAAAATAAACCCTAAATATCATATTCATGTAAATTTGAGTTTACAATTACTGTAACAACAATTCTAAGGTGGACAAGCAAATCTGAAATTAATTTAACTCTAACCTATAGCTTCCTAGGCATGCACAATGATTTATGGAAGTGAGCTTCCCTTCTTTTGTGTCTTGATTTTTCTTTGGTGTTTGAATTTCCCTGCAAACTCCACAAAACAACCCAAATCGTCTTCTTCTCAAACTCCCTTATTATGCTACAGCACCCTCCTTCACTACCCAGAAATGTTATGCACAGTCATAAAAAGAAGGAAGACTACAATGAGAGTACCCAACAACATTGTAGTAGATTCCTGTAGGTATTAATATGGATTGCAGCTCCCTTTTTTGTTGTAACAACCCTTTATGTTTTCCCAGATGAAGCGTGGATATCACTATAGATGTGGAACTATAAGGATATGTGCCCAACAAAAAGTAATTCGTCCTCACAAATAAGACTGTGTCCTCTCCTGACGATGTCATGATCCACGTAGTCTAAAATCATCCAACAAATGAAGAATATGGCCTCCACAAGATGAAATTGGCCCCTCTGTTACTCCTTTTTTTTCAAAAACATAAAAACTAGAAAAAAAGAAAAATAGAATATGCATGAAGCTATAGCATCTTATATCTATATGGGCCTTAAAATATACTATACTAATACAAATTTTTTGTATGTATAACCACGGAATGAGCCTATAATCCTAGGTATAATATAATATCGTTACTTGTTAAACTCATAGGAAGACCCCCTTGTCTAAACCTTATTATAGACTATGTTATGGGGATGGCGCTAGGGAGTCCTAGTTTCTTGTATTCTTATTTTACTTATTGCATAAGCGTTTCTAGATTCTATTTTATTGCTTGTCAAGGATATTTATAACTTACATCGTAGGGAGGTTCTATGGGTTAAATATAAATTAATGTGGAGATATCACAACCTGTAGACTAACTAATATATGTTGTTAGTATGATAGGAGATCAACATGTTAAAGTTGTGACCACCATTTTAACATATCAATGTATTTTTAGGAGGAGTTAGAACTGGATTTGATCACATCATTTAATGGCTTGGAAGGTATGGGAAACTTAATTTCCTTTGGAGCTCAAGAAATCTCACTTGGGAGTGAGTAAATTACTCAAAGGTGCAGTGCAATGGACATAACATTATTAGAGATCACTTGGTTCAATAATTTCATATGCCACCTGTCATTGACTCTCCAATGACCTATTTAATAGAAATTCCCATGCAAACATCTGTAAAAACTACTACACTTCCACCACTAAAATCGTTCATTGAACAATACAAATACACCAGCATGGATCCAAATCCTAGGCTCTATCAAGTGTCGCGAGGGACTAAATCTTTGGAGGTGCAAACCTCTTTTTAATTATTGCACTCAATTATCATATTTGGTGTGATTCATACAAAAAGACGCATCTTTTTATTTAAGGTCGAGATATAATATTTTTATTATTAATCTTTAATACTATTTATGGCCGAAATATAATAATTTTATTATTTTTTATTTTGTTAGGAAAGAACATTACAACATCTCCCCCATACATGGTTTTAAAAGCATGCGCAAGGCCCTCCTAAAACCATGGGTTGTTTAGGAGGCCTTGCACATGGTCTTAACACCATTCGCAATGACCTCCTAAACCATGTACAATAAAACCATGGGTTGTTTAGTAGGCCTTGCACATGGTTTTAAAACCATTTGCAAGGCCCTCCTAAACTGTGGGTTGTTTAGGAGGCCTTGCACATGGTTTTAAAGCCATGTGCATGACCAACATTTTTTTGTGGATACTTCAATTTTTTATTTTTTATTATTTTGTTCAGTAGGAACATTACAACATCTCCCCCATATTGTGTTGTTTTTTTTACTGACATTTTTTTTGCCGATAATTAAATTTTTATTTTTTATTGTTTTGTTAGGTAGGAACATTACAACATCTGCCCTGTATTAGGTTGTTGATGTGGCCGACATTTATTTTGGAGGATAATTAAAAAAATTATTTTTTATGGCAGACATTTACAAGAGGAATGTCACATAACGTTACAACATCTCCCCCATATTGGGATGTAGAGCGCCTCTCGGCGCAATAAATGAAGTGGAGGCTATAGATTGGCATCGCAGGATATGTGGTATATGTAAGGTAGGCATCATTGAAAATCGACTGGAGGGATATCTTAGCATGTAATCAGATTTTCATTAGGAGAATAGTTGCAATGGTATAATACTGGTCTAAAAAACATAGGTTAATGGTTCAAATTCCTCTTATCTTTATAAGAATTTCATATGGTTGGAGGAGGTAATGATAAAAATTCTCAATATTTAAAAGGATTATATAGGTTCTTGTAGGTTTTCTCCAAGTAGGACCTTAACCAATGTATTGAATTATCAAACTTATGGAGAGCATATAGATTAAATGTAACACCGTATATCTCTTTTCATTATTCTAATATCCCTAGTTACTTAATTGATATGTCAATTAAGAAAGTAGAATTGTAAGGCATACCACCATAAAAAATTTAGCTCATATGGTTTCCATAAGAAGAGAGATCATAAATCCAACCAAGATAAAAACAAGAAACAATTTTTTAATGCATATGATAGATCTCTTTGTAAGGAAAGAAATAATAATGAGTCATATCGTGAAGGTACTATACCACAATATGCTAATATGCATGGTTTAATTCAATAGTATACCCTCCCAACCTCCTTATTTGTATCAAGTCATTTTCCTTGTGAAATCCATTCATCAAAGGATTGTAAGTATGAATATTTGGTTCACAACCATTTTCCTTCATATGCTCCACTAGTGCAAGATAAATGACAACTTTGCCTCTTTTGCAATGTCCATAAATCAACGTAGTATATGTTACTTCATTTGGTGTCAATCATTTTCATTTATGGATGATGGTTAATGAAATACTTAAGGATAGATTAGATGAAATTTTGGAACTAGATAGCCATCTTTTTCTTTGATTTAGCTACAATATTGTCATGGTTCACTAATTCATATAACAAGTGTTGTAGGAATTAGAATGGTGTCCTTTCCATCATTAGCACCTACATTACTAGGTATATACCTATTTGTTTGATAATTATAAAGAGATGGAGGGTTGACATTGTAGGTTAAAAATTATACTTATAAGGAGATGGGGGGTCACATCATATTGATATGGTCCATCAAGCAAGTTATCATATTTTCATTAGGAGAATAGTTTCAATGGTATAATACTAGTCTAAAAAACATAGGTTAATGGTTCAAATTCCTCTTATCTTTATAATAATTCCGTATGGTTGGAAGAGTTAATGATAAAAATTCTCAATATTTAAAAGGATTATATAGGTTCTTACAGGTTTTCTCCAAGTAGGACCTTAACCAATGTATTGAATTGTCAAACTTATGGAGAGCATATAGATTAAATGTAACATCATATATCTCTTCTCATTATTCTAATATTCCTGGTTACCTAATTAATATGTCAATTAAGAAAGTAGATTTGTAAGGCATACCACCATAGAAATTTTAGATCATATGATTTCAATAAGAAGAGAGATCATAAATCCAACCAAGATAAAAACAAGAAACAATTGTTTGAATGCATATGATAGATCTCTTTGTAAGGCAAGAAAAAATAATGAGTCATATCATTCCAGTAGTTACAAATATCATAAAGAGAAAATATATTGTGTAGAATCATAAGAGAGTCTATGGAAATAAACTAATTAGTACAATTATTTTATCCTCATGGTATCCTTACTTATTGACATGGGGCCTTGAATGATATATAAGTAATTTGATTAAGAAACCAGATGTAAATCCACCAAGGTATAAATGTAGTAGACATCGACTAGAAATAATACTATGTTTGGATGTAACCTCAACATCTAATCTCAGATGAAAATGACATCCCTTATGTGGTAAGCAAAAATTGATTACTAGTCATGCACTTGAATCCATTGAAACAAACTCATTCTCCCCATCCTTCTACAATTAAACCTCACAATCAATTCCTTAGAGTGGGCTAATATACATGGTCGATTTCATGGTATACCCTCTCAACCTCCTTATTTGTATCAAGTCATTTTCCTTGTAAAATCCATTCATCAAAGGATTGTAAGTATGAATATTTGGTTCACAACCATTTTCCTTCATATGCTCCACTAGTGCAAGATAAATGACAACTTTTCCTCCTATGCAATTTCCATAAATCAAGGTAGTATATGTTACTTCAGTTGGTGTCAATCATTTTTCAGTTAGGGATGATGGTTAAGGGTATACTTAAGGATAGATTAGATGAAATTTTGGATCTATATACCCATATTTTTCTCTTATCTATCTACAAGATTGTCATGGTTCACTAATTCATATAACAAGTGTTGTAGGAAATAGAATGGTGTCCTTTCCATCATTAGCACCTACAATACTAGGTATATACCTATTTGTTTGATAATTATAAAGAGATGGAGGGTTGACATTGTAGGTTAAAAATCATACTTATAAGGAGATGGGGGGTCACATCATATTGTTATGGTCCATCAAGCAAGTTATCATATTTTCATTAGGAGAATAGTTTCAATGGTATAATACTGGTCTAAAAAACATAGGTTAATGGTTCAAAATCCTTTTATCTTTATAAGAATTTTATATGGTTGGAAGTGGTAATGATAAAAATTCTCAATATTTAAAAGGATTATATAGGTTCTTGTAGGTTTTCTCCAAGTAGGACCTTAACCAATGTATTTAATTGTCAAACTTATGGAGAGCATATAGATTAAATGTAACACCGTATATCTCTTCTCATTATTCTAATATACCTAGTTACCTATTTGATATGTCAATTAATAAAGTAGATCTGTAAGGAATACCACCATAGAAATTTTAGCTCATATGATTTCCATAAGAATAGAGATCATAAATCCAACCAAGATAAAAACAAGAAATAAATGTTTGAATGCGTATGATAGATCTCTTTCTAAGAGAAGAAACAATAATGAGTTATAGCATGCCAATTGTTACAAATAACATAAAGAGAAAATATCTTGTGTAGAATCATAAGAGAGTCTATGGAAATATATGGAAATAGACTAATTTAGTACAATTATTTTATCCTTATGGTATCCTTACTTATTGACATGGAACCTTGAATGATATATAAGTAATTTGATAAAGTAACGGGTAAATCCACCTAGGTATAAATGCAGTAGATACTGACTAGAAATAATACTATGTTTGGATATTGTAACCTCAACATCTAACCTCAGATGAAAATGGCATCCCTTATGTTCTAAGCTAAAATTGATTACTAGTTCACTTGAATCCATTGAAACAAACTCATTGTCCCCATCCTTATACAAATAAATCTCACAATCAATGCCTTAGAAGCGATGCTTATTACATTGTTTAACTTCATGTCATCCACCACAATAGGCTAATATACATCGTCGATTTCATGGTATACCCTCTCAACCTTGCTATTTGTATCAAGTCATTTTCCTTGTGAAATCCATTCATCAAGGATTGTAAGTATGAATATTTGGTTCACAACCATTTTCCTTCATATGCTCCACTAGTGCAAGATAAATGACAACTTTGCCTCCTTTGCAATGTCCATTATTCAAGGTAGTATATGTTACTTCATTTGGTGTCAATCATTTTCAATTAGGGATGATGGTTAAGGGAATACTTAAGGATATATTAGATGAAATTTTGGATCTATATAGCCATGTTTTTCTCTAATCTAGCTACAAGATTTTCATGGTTCAGTAGTTCATATAACAAGTGTTGTAGGAATTAGAAAGGTGTCATTTCCATCATTAACACCTACACTACTAGGTATATACCTATTTGTTTGATAATTATAAAGAGATGTAGGGTTGACATTGTAGGTTAAAAATTATACTTATAAGGAGATGGGAGTCACATCATATTGACATGGTCCATCAAGCAAGTTATCATATTTGGTTTTAGGAGAATAGTTTCAATGGTATAATACTGGTCTAAAAGACATAGGTTAATGGTACAAATTCCTTTTATCTTTATAATAATTTCATATGGTTGGAAGAGGTAATGATAAAAATTCTTAATATTTAAAAGGATTATATAGGTTCTTGTAGATTTTCTCCAAGTAGGACCTTATCCAATGTGTTGAATTGTCAAACTTATGGAGAGCATATAGAGAAAATGTAACACCATATATCTCTTCTCATTATTCTAATATCCCTGGTTACCTAATTGATATGTCAATTAAGAAAGTATATTTGTAAGGCCAATAGTTACAAATAGCATAAAGAGAAAATATCTTGTGTAGAATCATAAGAGAGTCTATGCAAATAGACTAATTTTGTACAATTATTTTATCCTTATGGTATCCTTACTTATTGGCATGGAACCTTGAATGATATATAAGTAATTTTATCAAGTAACCGGTAAATCCACCTAGGTATAAATGCAATAGATACCAACTAGAAATAATACTATGTTTGGATATTGTAACCTTAACATCTAACCTCAGATGAAAATGGCATCCCTTATCTGCTAAGCTAAAATTGATTACTAGTTCACTTGAATCCATTGAAACAAACTCATTGTCCCCATCCTTATACAAATAAACCTCACAATCAATGCCTTAGAAGCCATGCTTATTACATTATTTAACTTCATGTCATCCGCCACAATAGGCTAATATACATGGTCAATTTCATGGTATACCCTCTCAACCTTGTTATTTGTATCAAGTCATTTTCCTTGTGAAATCCATTCATCAAAGGATTGTAAGTATGAATATTTGGTTCACAACCATTTTCCATCATATGCTCCACTGGTGCAAGATAAATGACAACTTTTCCTCCTTTGCAATGTCCATTATTCAAGGTAGTATATGTTACTTCATTTGGTGTCAATCATTTCCAGTTAGGGATGATGGTTAAGGGAATACTTAAGGATAGATTAGATGAAATTTTGGATCTATATAGCCATGTTTTTCTCTAATATAGCTACAAGATTGTCATGGTTCAGTAGTTCATATAACAAGTGTTGTAGGAATTAGAAAGGCGTCCTTTCCATCATTAGCACCTACACTACTAGGTATATACCTATTTGTTTGATAATTATAAAGAGATGGAGTGTTGACATTGTAGGTTAAAAATTATACTTATAAGGAGATGGGGGTCACATCATATTGACATGGTCCATCAAGCAAGTTATCATATTTGGTTTTAGGAGAATAATTTCAATGGTATAATACTGGTCTAAAAGACATAGGTTAATGGTACAAATTCCTTTTATCTTTATAAGAATTTCATATGGTTGGAAGAGGTAATGATAAAAATTCTTAATATTAAAATGATTATATAGGTTCTTGTAGATTTTCTCCAAGTAGTACCTTATCCAATGTGTTGAATTGCCAAACTTATGGAGAGCATATAGAGAAAATGTAACACCGTATATCTCTTCTCAGTATTCTAATATCCATGGTTACCTAATTGATGTGTCAATTAAGAAAGTAGATTTGTAAGGCCAATAGTTACAAATAGAATAAAGAGAAAATATCTTGTGTAGAAGCATAAGAGAGTCTATGAAAATAGACTAATTTTGTACAATTATTTTATCCTTATGGTATCCTTACTTATTGACATGGAACCTCGAATGATATCTAAGTAATTTTATTGAGTAACTTGTAAATCCACCTAGGTATAAATGCAGTAGATACCTACTACAAATAATACTATGTTTGGATGTAACCTCATCATCTAACCTCAGATGAAAATGAAATCCCTTATGTGGTAAGCTAAAATTCATTACTAGTGCACTTGAATCTATTGAAACAAACTCATTGTCCCCATCCTTCTAAAAATACACCTCACAATCAATGCCTTAGAAGCCATGCTTATTACATTATTTAACTTCATGCCATCCACCACAATAGGCTAATATTTCTTTTCCTTTTGATGCATTTATTTGGTTCCTTCCTTCCTTCCTTTGGTCCACCTACATGACTCCCATTACAAGGGTCCTTCCCCTTTTCATTGAAAACCTTAGGAGAAAACTAGGGTGTTTTTTCTATCTATACCAAAAAAAAATGAAATTTAATTTACCAAAAAAAATAAAATAAAAAACGAAATTTAAAAAAAAAATGGGACCCCTAATTCCTAACTTTTCACATTTTATCTCCCGTGAATAGTTTTGTCAGGAAAGGGCGACGTTTTCTTTTTGCACAGACCAACGTTTACTTGCTTTGATTATGGTATTCAACACCACGAAAGTTGATGCTAAGTTGTTGGGATATATTGAGGTGAACTGTGTTAGGTGTAACTTAAGTTTTGTTGCATTCTTGTTCTGTGTTCTACGTTATTGCAGGTATTTTATCAATGCTTTCGTGAAAACAACATAATAACTTAAAACAGCAAACACTGAAAACATTATGTGGTTTCTTTATTGACAGAAATCAAAATAGTGTTTCCTCTGCTACAAAATTTTAAGTGTAATATGCATTCTGTGCTGCATTTTGTACAAAATTTTATCATATACTTAGTAAGTGTAATACGCATTTTGTGGTTTCTTTATTAACAAAAATCAAAATAGTGGTTCCTCTGCTACAAAATTTTAAAAATTATGTAAAAATATTGGTTTCCTATAGGGTTGACTATGGATTGTGGTGGCTCTTCCTAGTTGAGTCGTGGACTGTTTGATATTCATTTAGTTGCGTTGTGATTGATTTGTGTCCACTAGAGTTGGACTGTACTTTCCCACTGCCGCAAGACTATTACCATGTTCATCTTTGGAGTTGCCTGTGTAAACCTTGTCCTGCTTGCAACCTCTAAGGCTAAGGGGTCTTCACTCTTGGATACTAAGATATCTTGTTGGATATTGTACGTGTCTAACATAAACCTACAACACTCTAACCCTCTCTCTCTCTCAAGTTATAACATTTGTTCCTTTTAGTAGATAGTCCTTACAGATAGTCTTCCCTTTTAATTTTGAAACTTGTTAGATAGATTAATCGTTTAAACAACTTTCAGTTAGAAAATGAGTGATGATAGACCTTTACTTTTTTGGTTATGCAGGCTTTGTACAAGTGGAGACATGGAGGTAAGTGATTGTTTGTTATTGAAATATATCATTATTTTTTTTAAACAGAAACGAGTAGGTTTTATATTAATAAAATTGTGGCTGAGCCACGCAAGAGGTTACATCTATGAATTCTTTGAAAAAAACAAAATTCCCCATCACAGCAAATGGGAATACTACTTTTATTTAATTTAAATTGTTAGGACATAATACTTTGTACTTTAATTACAATCTAATAGGCTATGGTTAATCAATTCTCTAATCATTTTGCAAAAAACAGAGAAAGCAGATTATGACACGAAATCAAAAAAATATGATTATGAAATTTTCAAAAAGAACGCATCAAAATGATCAAATGGGAAAGAAAGGGACATGCATCTCAGAAGGTAAATATTTAGAAATAGAACAATGTATTTATTTGTGTAGTATAATACTTATTTTTATTGTATGATGATGTTAGGCATATGTTTAATAACATTCTTGGCTGCAGTGACAAAGAATAGGAAAATACAAATAATAGCAAAGAATCTTACACCTTATATGCCTTTGAATGACTCTACTAGTCCTAACAAAGAAGGAAATTACAAAGATACATTTTCCTCTTTTCAGGAGGAGCAACATGAACAGGGTAAGCCCATTAATTCAGATTTTTCTTGTTCTTTCTAACTATAAATCTTATGATTAAGAAATCCATAACACCTTTATGTGCCCTTATTTTATAGAATATGTTCACAAACAACCACGACATATGGATAATAGTGTAGAAGGGGAAGATCCCTTGACACAAAAAGAGGTGAAGCAACATGAAGAACAGGGTAAGCTCATTAATGTATAATTTTGTAGTTCTCCATAAATAAAATCTTATGACTTAGAAATACATAAGACCTTTACGTGCCCTTATTTTATACAAGATGTTCACAAAGAACAATGCAAACAATATATTAGTATACAAGGTGAAGATCCCTGTACACGAGCATCGACAAAGAAAGTCAACAAGAAAGGTAGAGGAGCAACTAAATGTGCAAAAATAAATAACTTGGAGGAAAAGATCGAAATTCATATCAATGAAAGGAACCAACCAATTGGTCCAAACTCTGTGAAGTTATCTTCATTATTAGGTGTGCTCACAAGGTAAATGGTTCCAATCAATTATTCTGATTGGAGAAGGTTTCAAATCAATTAAAGGAGGACTTGTGGAACATTATTAATGTGAGTATTATACATTACATGTATTTTTTTTCAACATTTCTATTTTTGGATGATTTCGAAGTTTATTTTCAAACCATGTATGACATCTAAAAATGTAATTCTTGTATGTTGCAGGAAAAATTCATAATCCCTCCGTGGTCCTTAAAGAATATTGTATGAAATCCATTGGCCATAAGGAAAACAGTCATAGATATCGGTTGACCAATAAATATTGTGACCCTTATGAATTCAACGGAGAAAAGATTAAAAAAAAATTCCTCCAATTAGGATAAGGGAGAAAGTGTGGAGAGAATTCGTCCTATCACAAGCCACCACTGAATTCCTGGTAAACAAAAATTTCACATATTATATAATCAAGTTTTTTAGAATGTCTATTGGCTTGTAATGTTGACTTATCTATGTTATTTTTAATTGATTTCTAGGGTATAAGGAAAAAAAACAAGGAAAATAGAGAAAAGGAGAGGGACTTGCACACCTCTAGACGTCAAGGTTATCAACGGGTCGAAGATGATATGGTAAACAATTGTGATGATATTTTATCTGATATGATAAATATTAGCATATTTTAATTTCATTGTAATGTCACAACTTAACCATACTATTTTACTTGTTGCAACTAGAAAAAATCTATAGCCTCGACTAATGATACAACTACAAGCATTACCAGGGTAGACTTATGGAAGAAGTGCCATCAAAAGAAGGATGGAACTCCAATCACACTAGTTGTAGGAGAAACAATAGTATGTCCTCAACCTTTTAATTTAGATATTGATCAAAATTTCATTTTACATGTTGGAAATGTTTTCTTCTATGATCTGATTTAATTGTGTTTCAATGTTAGCAAAAAATTGAATAAGCACAAGTAGAAGTTGCGTCTCAATACTTTGCAGTTAGGGATGATGCCCTTGCTAAGTTACTATGGGTTGATGCAAGAGGACGATGTCATGGCATTAGGTTAGGAGTTATGCCAACTAAATTGTGTGGAAACATTCCATACAAGGAGGCGCTAGCTATAACCCAAGCTACAGTGAAAGAAAAAACACAGGAAATCACATCTTTGAAAACATCAATAACTGAACTACTGAAAAGAGTAAAGGATATGGAGAGAAAACATGTGGTCGACAAAGAAAGTGTTAGTGTCCAATTCTTTACTCTTTTCTCAATATACATATTTTCACATTAATGATCTGAATTCTAATATTTGATTGCTCATGTAAATAGTGTCCTACTGTACAAAATGCTCATGCTCAAATCACGCCTGTGGTGGAGGTTAGTTGTTTAATTATTATTTTAAATAATATTTTATTTTCGTATTTTGTATATATATATATATATATATATATTACATTTTGTTTCCTTCACAAAGTAATACAAGGGACATAACAACCCCTATGAATGGACTAATACAAAAGAAATTAACTTCAATGCATACTCCATCATCCCTAGTAAGTATTGAAAATTTATGTAATTTAGTTCAATTTTATTTTATTTTATTTTATCAATATATAAGAAATCATTTTCTATTGGGTGCATAGTCATGCATCAAAATATGATCAACATTTGGTACTAAAAACACCAATGGTTCCATCGAAACTGCAAATTGACAAAATGAAAATGCCAATTCAGGTAAGATTGTAATTATTTAATCTAGGATCGTCAATGTTTAAATTCTTATTTCCATGCATCTTAATTTGTCTCATTTATTTGTAGGGTCAAGATAATGATAATGAGTTGACACCAACTTCCCAATTGGGGTTGGAAGGAAAGAAATGCTTTCTCATTGCATTAAACTCAAGGGTTAAAGTTGCAAGGGAAACAGTAGATAAGGTTGACCCAAATGCAATGGTACACTGTGTCCCTATTCGAAAAGCCTATTATATTGTGAATCCGACAGAAATTGTAGATACTCTATTTGAAAATATAGCTCTACCACGTCCCAGAATCGCATTATGTAATCTAACAGATCTTTTGTTGAGCTTCATTCCTTGGCATAAGGATGACATTGAACTATGTAACTAGTGGTTATACTGTGTGACTAGTTATTTCAATGGTGTTGTATCAACTAAGAATAGTTGATTTATTGAATAATTAAACTTAGATCAGGACATAGTTTATAAATATTTTGTAGTTCAGGATTAATCTTTACATTTAATTAAAATTTTGGACACAAGTTGCCATTATATGCCATGTGCACAATTTTTTATTATGTAATACATCAGTATTATATAATCTTCGTTGCATGTGAAATGATATGTTGTGTTGTGAATATGTGGAATGAGAAGTCTTTCTATCATATTTTCATTAAGTTTTTTTTTTGTAAATTAGTTTATCCTTCTATTGCCTTCTATCTCCAAAAATAGACATTTACAGACAAAAACCAAGCCCTCCCATTTACAAATTTTCATTAGGATAATAGTTTTTCTATGGGTTATCTAGGGTAATTCAGTTCTTTCCATTCACCCTTGTTAGCATGGCCTATAAAAATTTGCTTGCAAAAGAAGTGGCCTATACCGTGGAGCAAACTAGTGATTTGTAAATTTGCAGAAGACGACAATGTTTCCCGAAATGGTTAACCCCTACATTTGTCTTTTTTTCCCTTGGAAAAAGACAACTTTGTATCACATGATAAATTTTAGCACATCCCAAGGCAACCTGAATGCATCACAAAAATAATTTACAAAACAATCCCTAACCAACCCCACAATAGCACTATTAAATCAATATATGAATCATAAGAATGCAATGATTTTGATTAGTAAAAAATATAAAACCTCGGAGCATACTTACCAGCAATCTATCATCAAAAAATGCAATGTATTGACTCATAAGCTTGGAATTCATCCCCACAAGATCACATGGGAGAGCATCACATACAAATTCTCTTTCTGTTATCACTCCAGGAAACTCCTCTAGGTTGCAGCTCGAGGATGCCTGGTAACTTAAATGTTTTTATGTTTTTCTAAGTGGATCAAGTCAGGTGACCTATAAGACCTCACACTCTCAAGACATGCATGAAACTCAATCAGGGATAAGGCTTCTAATTACCATTGTTCAGAGGTTGACAATATGGTGCAGAGATGAAGAACTTATCATGCTGGAAGATTCATACATAAAACATATATATATAAACGGATAATCATGACAAGGAAAGCACTTATAATTCAAATCATCAATATGCCAATAGGATTACAGCTATAGGACATCAATTACTTTGAATAAAACCTAAATAACACATTCAAGCATAAGCACAGAAGAGACGGAAAATGGAAGCTGAACATATGATAACAAAAGAGCTTATATTAGGTCATGAGCAATATGAGAAGCTTGATAATAGCAATGGTCTACAAGTCCCCGAAGTCAAACCCTTTCAATCAATTAAGTCTTAGGCTTTATAGCCTTTACAAAAATATTCAGATCCTGAAAAATTGGATCTGATTTACCAAAAATAGACAAAATAATTGTTTTCTGCATACTTAGGTCAAAAAACCCTAATTTAACTACTAGTCTAACTAACTGTATTTTTCTTTCACTGTTTGAACCTTTTGATAACTAAAGTAAGTACTGGAAATCACTGTCACTGGTCCTCTACTGGTTAAGTCACTGTTTCACTTTGATAGTTAAGTGTTGGTGACCTTTTCTTCCTTTTTGTCACAGCAAAACTGAAGCATACCTTCCCCGATGTTTTCTTCAACATCCTTCATCTTTATACTTTGTCCCTGATCTATTCATTTTCGCCCAAAACTGGTCCTTCATGTCAACATTTGATCTTATGCATCTTTCTTCTTTCGGTGGTTAAGAGGCCAAAATATCGGAACTGTTAGCTGTCGAAAGTGGTGCTTTCGGTGGCTAATGAACTACCTCAGCGTCCGCCAAAGCCACCAAAAGCCCTGTTCTTCAAAAATTCTTAAACCATCTCCAAAATTGTTCTTTCAAGTTTGTCTGCTTAGCTTTATTCTTTAGCAAGCTCTATGTTAGGAAGGTTAACAGTAGCATGGCTTACTTCTAGAGGCTGAAGGCTCACTGCAGCTTCAGCTAGGGTTTAGGTTGGCCTCCTTCATCTGCAGTGTCTGAATCCCAATCATTCTATACCGCCTTGTGTTGTCTTTCAGGTATCTTTTGTTTAATCTATTTAGAAAAGCATACCTTTCTCTCATCTCTAGGTAAGAGTTGTGCAGCAACTTATTCCTCTTGGTCAACGTAGCATTGTTTTTCTTTATTTCTAGCTCTTTCCAAAATTTCCATCTCATACACTTGCCTCAGCAACTGATTTATCCTTTGTGTCTTGGGCTTGCTAGAGGAATCCTTCTCTGCTGGTTCATCTTTCTCCTTTGGTTTAGATGAAGGAAAATTTTCTTGTTTTGTTATCACCTGCCCTGTTAGGTCAACTTTTTCCCTAAACATTTGGCCAAACTGTTGAAAAAATGGGGCTCAAAGATGGGTTTGGTCCTTCAAATATGTGACACTTGTGTATGAACTGAAAGAGGTTTTTGTACATTTTTTTTATAGAAAAAACCTCTCTCAGTTTTTGGAAATTCATTTTCATCTTCCTGAGACCTGTATTTCAAAAACATGTTTAAAACAGGGAAATTCTGAGATCCAAAAATTAGGGCTCAGAGATGGATTCGATTCTCCCAATATGAAATACCTATAGGAAAACTGAGAGAGGTTATTTCTCTCTGACATGTTGGGAAAAACAACCTCTGATAATTTTGCAAAATGATTCTCTAGTCTCTCATAATCACCATTTTAAAATTATGTCTTTTCATAGTAAAACGCCCCTTTCGGTGGCTTAGAGCGTCCTAAAATTTCGGTCTTAGCTACCGAAAGTCTGCTTTCGGTGGCTTAGAGACCATTTTGAAGCCACGCTTAGCCATAGAAACCTGTGTTTTGAGTTTTTTGAGTAGGATTTTTCCCCAACGCATTTCACTTGCTTTCGGTGGTTAATGCCCTCCTTCAATCACCTGCTAAGCTACCGAAACCAAGGCTTTTCGGTGGCTAATGAGCTGTTGGAAAGCTCACCTAAGGCACCAAAATTCCTTTTCCCAAAATTTCATAAAAAAACGTGATCAGCAGGCTTTCGGTGGTTAACATGGTCCTGTGTTAAAACTGTTAGCTACCAAAAGGTGAGCTTTTCGGTGGATAATGAGTTGTTGAAAAACTCACCTAAGCCACTGAAAGCTAAAACTTTCAAATTTTCTTAAAAAACAGAACATCATATATCCCAACCTTGTTAGTCATCCCAATATCCTTCATAATATGGCCCGAAACCTTCATCACTAATAAAAAAATAAATTGTTTTGAGTGAACTTATTGAAAATTTTATTTAGGAGATAACATCTGGCTCCTACTCAGGGATGGGAACCTCCCTGTGAGGTCCCAAGAACCCCAAACCATAATGCCTTTCCTAAAAAAGAATAATTAAAGCTATCTTCTAGTGTTCCATTGGGCATGGAGTCATTTGTCTTTTATAACTAATCCCCTGCAATCTTCCCGTAGCCCACTTTGCTTATTCATGAAAACAACTAAAAATGACCTAGCTGCTCATATTAAGAGCTTATTTTCCTATCTACTCCTACTCCTAATTCTAATCAATAGAGTTTTCTTATCACGTGACATCATTCTTCCAATGAAGCCAGGTTAGAAGCTGATATGCTGAACTTATCCTTGATCTTGACCCAAAAAATAAATGAAACCCTAGCATGTAGCAATGTAGTTTTGAAGGGTGATAGAACCAGCTATCATCTGACAAAAATATTTTGATATCTATGCCGCTCATAAGTTCCATATAGTCAACAACAGGGTCATAAAAGCCAACAAGAAATCCATTTTTATGATGTTGTTCCAGCTTAATGAAATGTTGTTGCTTGCTACTTTCAGTGATCTCTACGTTAACTATAGATTGCTCAACCTATGACTGGGAAGGATGAGTTATGCCCTACTATTCTAGAATTTTTAGATCATCATCCTCCTCTTCATATCTGTTGCATTCTTCCTTTTTCTGCAAATCAGAATACTGAGGGCTTCCTTTAGTATTTGTTGCAGATCCAAATTTGTTACATATTGTTCCTTCAATCTGCTCATTATCTTTCAGGTTTCCAAAGGGGACAAACTGATCTTCTTGACACCCTAAGTCAGCAAATGCATTTGGTACAAGGTCAAAATCATCTATATTATGGTTAACATTCTGAAGATCATTAATATCTCAATCACAATGAGAAGTGTCCCCTATTGCAGCATACTCTTCATAGCTATCATTAACCATAGCATGAATATGTCTCTAATCATCTCTTTGCTAAAAAGTAGAACTAAAATAAATTCCAGAAGTGGACAAATCCTCACAAAAATTAAAATCTTCTTCTCTATTTACCTTTTCATCCTCAGAATGCAACTTATATTCTTCACAAAAATTAGCAAATGCAAACTCATTTTAATAGCACCTTTTACAATGCTCAATGAATGCTTTGTGAACATACTTCAATGATGAAATACTGGAAGGAGGTAAAGAAAAATACCACTGACGTGCATCACCATATAATGAACACATGAACATCTTCATACGAACATCTTCATGCTGCTGATCTAATAGATCCATGCATTCGTGAAACTTGAGGAGGTGTTCTACATGATTGTCTTCTTCCTCCTCTTTGAAGACAGGTGGAAAATCTCCCCATTCAGATATATCAGGTATTGGATGTGGGAAACCAGGAACTGAAGAGAAGTCAAGAGGTGCAAACCTCTAAGCCAACAGAGCAACAAATCCTTTTGACATCTTAATATTTTGGATTCGCCACTGAGTTCATCCTTCATGGAGTCACCAGGGATGAGATCTTCACAAGCAATAGTGCTTGAAGATTTCTCAACCCTGATGTAGCTTCCTTTGCAACTCTGGAGGTCTGCCTTAGCGAAGCCCTAACTCTTCTTAGGATCTCTTCTAGATCTGAAACATGTGTTACCAGTGGCCCCTTAGGGTTTTCTTTGGTACTTGGTCTTCTCAAAGCCACCGTATTCCAATGGAGTCACCAAATAGATGATTACAATCAAAATAGTGTCCAAGATTTGTCTATCATCAAAGCAAGGATCTATGTCATCTCCCAGGGAAGCTAAGCTTTAGTCTCCTCTCCCCGGCAGTGGAACCAATTTGTTATCACTCCAAGAAACTCCTCTAGGTTGCAACTTGAGGATGCCTCATAACTTAAATGTTTTTATGTTTTTCTAAGTGGATCAAGTCAGGTGACCTATAAGACCTCACACTCTCAAGACATGCATGAAACTCAATCAGGGATAAGGATTCTAATATTAGAATGTGAGTGTAATCATGTAGCCTTTGTTTATTTTTTGTGCTCAATCAATCAAAGACAATCAAATCCAAAGAGGATAGGTAAATCCCATGGCCAACAAGAGACCATTGGGTAGTAGAGAATGGAAGGGGATACTGTGCATCTTGTTGAAGACACCAGTTTGGTCTTTTGATATAGTATCCACATCCATATGTAAGAGTTTTCAAGTTCTAACTAAAAATACATTGACAAATAAGTTAATGCAGGGAAAAATAAAAAATTTATAGGATTCTCATAAGTCACTATGAATGCAGAAATGATCCACATGCAAGATATTCATTCTTCACTCTAATCCTTAAAAAATTTCATCATTAATTTTCCAAAAGTAAAAAAACCACAGTAAGCAAAAATAAAATGATCTTCTTGTTTACCATACTAGAATAGATAAATATTCTTCATGTGTTGTAAACCAACTATGAACCAAGATTACAAAGGATAAATTCAAGGCTATAATTGGTACTCTATATTATAAGTTAGATAGGTTTTAGTAGCTTTATAGTGATTGATCGATGGTTTTGATAACTTCATCTTCTGACAACTATATGAATCAGTAACATCTTCTATCTAGATACTTTGGCTTTTAATGCCGATAGCCTGGAGTTGCTTAAGGCACTCCATTAAGGTTTTCTACATGATGTAATTCGCAGTTCCAATGATCACTTTTGATCATCTTTAACATTAATATAATTTATTTTCCACATTGTAGCAAGAATAACAAAATGACCAAAATTAAATATTTAAAGAAATAAGCTTGCATCCAGAAACAAATTCATATGCAATAAATAACAATAATAGTAAGCTGATTTCTTAACTCAATTGAGGCCAGGACCTTTGATGTTGTACAAAACAACCAATCTACAAATCATTTTGAATTTGAAAATCAAAACTAAGTTTATATTTATAATGCTATGGCTCCTGAGAGCAACCTATAAATAGAGCCCTATTTTGTTACAAAATTTGGGGATCAGATCCCGAAATCATCATAACAAATCTTAACAGACTTCTTGAGGTGGTGGATTCGCCACAATTTACACCTACAAAAGGCAATATGGTGTGACGGCCATGCTGGATCAAAAATAGCAATGCGGCGTCTAGGATGGAGGCTCGCTTGCTTTGATAGTGACGTTCCAGAGATTCGCTAACATTTTTATTCCTCTTGCGCACCTCCTGGCGTAAAGGATAAATTAGCCCCGTGACCTTTTCTGCTTCTGACCTTTATGTTCATTATGTGTTTGATAGTCATGTTCTGCTTGTGTTCACAGTTGGCGGGAAGGTCTATGCTCCTTCTGTGTTTGGCTTTCTGTTTGATATCTATGTCTCTTGGTAACACTGTTATTTGTGTAGACCTAGAGAAGACAACCCCATTTATCGACAATACTAAATCCTTAATGGGATTGTCATTTTTATCTGCTTCTTCTACTAGGACGAGATCCTTCCCATAGGATATGCTAACACAACACTTCTTTGGATTTTTCATCACCTTCATTAGAGTTGGAAATTTACAGGAAGGACAATGATGATAAAGACCTATGGTCTTTTCTCCCCTAGTTTGAACATTTGTTCAGACTGGCCATTCCTAGAAATCGATACCATGCACCGCGATAATGGATTCAGCGGCCTTGTATAGATGCTTCGGTGGGACGTTCTTAGGACTAGGAACTCTAGGAACTGCTTCTACAATGGTGTTGAATTTTATCAGGACATCGTTTCCCTTACCAGCATTATAAAGTCTTTACAATGTAATGAACATCTTTACATTTCCCTTACTAGCACCAAAAGGTCTTTCTAATGTAATGAACAGCTCTACTCCGATGGTTGGAGCTGCTTTTGCGTGAAGGTTTAGAAATGACTAAATTTCCAAGAAACGCCCAGTGGTCAATAAAACACATCTAACAACAGGCTTCCCAAGTAGAACAGTCATTACATATCCTGTATCAGGACCCACACGATCCTTAGTAGAACAACAGTTGGTCATCCATGTTCTTTACCGGTATTCACTCGCTCTATATCTTAGGATAGCTCTGATCATGACCTTATAACGAGCCAAGCAATTATTGAATCATCATTAGCAGTCGTGTTCACCACGACTCCATTTAATCCTCACACAAACCATTATCAAGTAGCATGATGACAACATGAACAGTCACGTGGGCTCTTGATCTGATTTCTTGTGTGTTGATGCCAACTACGCCACCTCTTATGTGGTGACATCATGGTATCAATGGCAAAGGTGACCCCTGGCCTCACTTGAAATAAGCTTTGAGTTTCCTTACGTTGTGTGGACTTGACATTCGTCACTTCATCAATCCCTCCTCATGATGGTATATTGGTAACTGGTGCTTTAGAGTTTGGAAAATGAAGGAATGAGCAATTTCACATTTTGTCATTTCATCTCTTGTTTGCTACCTTGCTTGTATTACGAAAATATTGATGATTGAGGCAATTTTTGTTGATTTTTAGCTTGTCCAACATTCTCATTGTGTATAATGCACTCATGTAAAATACAGACACACTTTTTCAGCTTAAAAAAATGAGCATAATGCATACTTGTCAAGCAACAAAATGGGTATAACTAAACAGTAATAGCAAGTAATATCAAACTGAGTAAGAACGATAATCCTCTACTTACTTATGAACTCAAGCTAATTCATCAGCTACAATGGAATGTGTCCTTTCATGCACTCGTTTAGTTATATTCCTTGGCTTTCATTCCATAAATTGCATCACTTGTATTGTTAAAACTCTAGTGGAAAATTATAAGTTAATTACAGTCACATTCAAAATTCATCCAATATGAGTACAATACTGGTTTTTTGGTCTGTTGATCCTTATTATTCCCTCAATCGGTTTGCTTAAATTGTGATATGGTTTGTTTGGACTGTCAATGGGGTGTCTTCAAATCTAATTAGACTCTTTAACCAACTTCATATGTTTTTCATTAATTAATCCTAATGACCAAACTTGGCATCGTGTGTATGAAATCTAGAATGGCATAATTGCACATTTATAAGCCTACTCACCCATGGATCAACTCTTTCAAATTGGTGAAGAAAAGAGCATTAGGAAAATTAATAACATCAAGAAGAAACCTTGAAGAAGAATTTATGGACCTGCCAAAATTGTGGTTTAGGGAAATTAGACCAACCCTAGGAGAAGCTCAAAAATTGTCCAAGTATGGAATTATTGGTAAAATATGCCTAACTGGCCTTAGGGAAATGCTTGCCACAACTCATAGGATGATGATAAAAATATTTCGAGGGTGTGGATCTCTAGAGTGTTGTATGGTGCATCCAACCATATCATTAGCTTGACCAAAAAGTGCAATGCCCCAGTTTTGACCCCGTTGCATTAGATGTATATGATGTATATATTGTAAAGTGATCATGGTGTGGAGCTAAAGGCCAAGGCCCCACCATTGATCGGTTATGCTATGTTTGGATTTAAATTTTTTCCGATGGTATATCGGGGCATGCGGCATATATTATGTTGGTCATCATGTAAATATGCATCTATAATTAATTAAATGAACCCGACCAGCTATGATCGTGGCAACTAAAATGAGAAAGGGGCATGATTTTCACAAGGATAAGGATGTGGGGGAATTTGTCAAACCTTGGCCAATGGGGTAAAAATCCATGTGTCACCTCTCTTTGTTTTATCCCAACCACTTTCATTAAGAATGGCTGCTGGTGGTTGAGGCAATTATGGTCTTGGAAGTGGGGTGGCAGGACTATTAGTCCTCACCCACACGCACACTCTACCCATGATTTTTCTATTCATCCCCTCATGCAGACACTTCTTCCTCTCCACGAGTTTCTAAACACCCACGCACTGCAATTTTGCATCCTCTCCATTGTTGTTCATTCTCACGCATAGGGATTCCTTCCCGTTTTTCGTCTTCACGCACAGGGTTTTGCTGGATTTACCCACGCAGTAGTTTTCTTCTGTGTATTTGTGAATAGTGTGGCCATATCCTTTACTCACGGGCTGATTCATGGGTTCTGCATTGTGGTTGATTCACGCACCGGTCGTGAGACTGTAAATTCATCCCCATTGTGGTATGCGTACGTTTTTCCCAACAGCATTGGTTGTGCAAAATGGGTCGTTGTTCCCCATGTTATTGGTAATATGTATGCTGATGCATTTTGGAGCTGTGGTGTTTCCCCCGGTTGGAATTGTGTTTACTGTTGTGTTTGGGACTGTGTAATTCGTTGGGGAGTCTTTTCCCTGTTTAAGCTGTGACAGCTAAATTAATTGCATGAGTGCAATGGTTGGTCTTCGGACTGCGAGAGGAGCAGGGATGTTGGCTTAGATTTGCTTGATAAAACTAGTGGCTGGAAACCACACAGATAGAGCTAGAGGGATGGCCTTCTTCTCCATCACCCCTGACTAGCACTGGAAGGGAATGCAGGGCCTGAGGGACTGTGTAGCAGAGAAGGGATTGATTCCTTGTGTTGGGTGTGTTTGGGTGTCTTAGAGGTCAGGCTAGTTCTGGTGTAGGTGTTCTTGGCTCTGTAATGAGCTCACCAACTTAGCAATTTGCCTTCTCCAGCTCCTTAATGGCCTGATAAACCCAACTATGTTGGCTTGGCTGTGTGTTTTGGGTATCCTTGGCTACGTGGAAGCCTGTTGTTCCCTTATTCCTTGGAGAATCATGCCCAACTCGGGGGTGGCAGCGTTGCTGAGAGATTAAGGAGCACGCTGGCCTATGGTTGGGTGGAACGTTGCAGCGACGTAGCTGGTTGCGGAACGAATTCATCTTAAGATAAGTGATCTGTCCATCTCACTTCTGCAACTGTAAACTATAAATTCTGTTAATGAAAATGATGAACATGTTAAATGAATGCTTGCTTAAATGTATGATGTTTCCACTGTGTCTGATAGATAATTGCATCTGTGCATGATAAATGTTCATGTGTGTATGTTTAAGCATTCTGTTTTAGCAATTGTATTCATGTACATGTTCATGGGGCTCTCAGCCCGGGTGGTTTAAGCCACAGGTTGCATCCTCTTCGCCGGTCGGAGGCACGGGGACGTGACAAAAATTCTTTCAAGAAGTAGATATCAATCTACCAAAAGTTCCTCTCAGCCATATTTACACTGCTCCAGAAAAATGCCTACCGAGGAGAGAGAAAGAAGCTCCAGAAGATGAAAGTAGTATTGATGGATTCACCTTGTTGGCCTCTAAACATTGGGTATCTCAATTGCCAAGTTTGAAGGAAAAATGAAATCACCTTGGTGACCTAGGGTTTGAAGAGAATTGGTTAAGTGTTAGACAAAGATTTTGGGAGACCATTTGGAAATGCCCACAAGGGGGTTCTCCTTTGATGATAAAATTCATCAGATGATATGGTCATGTTCATTCTTGAAATGGATATCTAGCCATGCTCTTGGTTTTTCTTATGGTGATTAGATAAGAAAAATATGAACCTACCAAAATAGAAGAAAATTTTTATTTTGCATACTAAAGACAAAGGAAAAATGGCTGTGTTGTAAAGGGGCTAAGTCATGCCCGCATTAAGGTTGATTCCCGCACTAAGGATGATGTCGGAATGCCATGGCATGGCATAGATGATGATGTGGCATGAAGATGAAATCATTGTTGCATTATGACATCATTATGGAGAAATATGGCAAATTAGTGAAAATCGGGAAATTGGCTAAGTATGGGAAAATTGGTCCAAGTAGCCTTAAGAGGATGCCCGCCACAAATTGTTTGTTGAAGAAAATACCCACATCATATGGGGATATTGTAGGATGTTGTTTTTTCTACTCAACCATGGTCTCAATTTGTCCAAAGAGACCCTAAAGAATAATTTATGGACCTGCCACAACTGTGGTTTAGGGAAATTAGACCAAGCCTAGGAGAAGATAAAAAATTGTCAAGTATGGACTTATTGGTAAAATCTACCTAACTGGCCTTAGAGAAATTCCCACCACAACTCATAGGATGATGATAAAAATATTCTAAGAGTTTGGATATCTATATTTTTGTATGTTGCATCCAACCATATCATTAGCCTGACCAAAAAGTCTCTCAGGAAGAAGATATCAATCTTCCAAAAGTGCCTCTCGGCCATATTTGCATTGCTCTAGAAGAATGCCCACCGAGGAGAGAGAAAGAAGCTCCAAAAGATGAAAGTGGTCTTGATGGATTCACCTTATTGGCCTCTACCCATTGGGTATCTCACTTGCCAAGTTTGAAGGAAAAATGAAATCACCTTGGTGACCTCGGGTTTGAAGAGAACTCGTTAAGTGTTAGATAAAGAGTTTGAGAGACCATTTGGAAGTGCCTGCAAGGGGTTGTTCCTTTGATGCTAAAATTTATCAGATGATATGGTCCTGTTCATTGTTGAATTAACTATATAGTCTTGGTTTTTCTTATAGTGATCAGATAAGGAAAATATCAACCTGCCAAAATAGAAGAAAAATATTATTTTGCATACTAAAGACAAAGGAAAAAAGGTTTAGTGTTGTAAAGGGGCTAAGTGATTCCCTGATTAAGGTTGATTCCCGCACTAAGGATGATGTCAGCATGGCATGGCATGGCATAGATGATTATTTGGCATGAATATGAAACCATTGTTTCATTATGACATCATTCTGGAGAAATACAGAAAATTAGAGAAAATCAGGAAATTGGCTAAGTATGGGAAAATTGGTCCAAGTGGCCTTAAGAGGATGCCCGCCATAAATTTTTTGTTGAAGAAAATGCCCGCAGCACATGGGGATATTGTAGGCTATTGTTTCGTCTACTCAACCATGGTCTTATTTTGTCCAAAGAGACCCTAAAGAAGAATTTATGGACCTGCCACAACTGTGGTTTAGGGAAATTAGACCAAGCCTAGGAGAAGATAAAAAATTGTTTAAGTATGGATTTATTGGTAAAATATGTCTAACTGGCCTTAGGTAAATTCCTGCTACAACTCATAGGATGATGATAAAAATATTCTGAGAGTTTGGATGTCTAGATTGTTGTATGGTGCATCCAACCATATCATTAGCCTGACCAAAAAGTCTTTCAGGAAGAAGATATCAATCTGCCAAAAGTGCCTCTCAGCCATATTTGCACTACTCCAAAAAAATGGTCATCGGGGAGAGAGGAAGAAGCTCCAGAAGTTGAAATTGGTCTTGATGGATTCACCTTGTTGGCCTCTACCCATTTGGTATCTCACTTGCCAAATTTGAAGGAAAAATGAAATCACCTTGGTGACCTAGGGTTTGAAGAGAGTTGGTTAAGTGTTAAACAAAGAGTTTGAGAGACCATTTGGAAATTCCTACAAGGGGGTGTTCCTTTGATGATAAAATTTATCAGATGATATGGTATTGTTCATCATTGAAATGGCTATCTATCCATGCTCTTGGTTTTTCTTATGGTGATCAGATAAGGAAAATATCAACCTGCCAAAATAGAAGAAAAATTTTATTTTGCATACTAAAGACAGAAAAAATGGCTAAGTGTACAATCATAAGAATCATAAGAATGCAATGATTTTGATTAGTACTACAATGATTTTGATTACTAAAAATGTCTACTGCAGAATTTCCAGAAAAACCCTACTTCAACATAACTCGCCGCAGAAACTTACAAACTGAAATATATAAAACCTCGGACCATACTCACCAGCAATCTATCAGCAACAAAGTCAATGTACTGACTCATCATCTTGGAATTCATCCCCACAATATCACATGGGAGAGAATCACATACAAATTCTCTTTCAATATCTACAGCATCACAAACTATATAAATTCTTCTGAGTTTCATCATGCAGAATAGGGGGCATAGTTTCAGCTATATCCTAATATTGTAGGGTGGTTCAGAAAAAACACATTATAGATATTAGAATGTGAGTGTAATCTTGTAGCATTTCTATATTTTTTTGTGCTCAGTCAATCAAAGACAATCAATTCCAGGGAGGATAGGTAAATCCCATGGCCAACAAGATACCATTGGGTAGTAGAGAATGGAAGGGGATACTATGCATCTTGTTGAAGACTCCAGTTTGGTCTTTTGATATAATATCCACATCCATATGTCAGAGGTTTCAAGTTCTAACTAAAAAGACATTGATAAATAACTTAATGCAGGTAAAAATAAAAAATGTATATGATTCTCATAAGTCACTATGAATGCAGAAATGATCCACATGTAAGATATTCATTCTTCACTCTAATCCTTGAAAATTTTCATCATTGATTTTCCAAAATTAAAAAAACCACATTAAGCAAAAATAAAATGAGTTGTTTGTTTACCATTCTGGAAGAGATAAATATTCTTCATGTGTTGTAAACCAAGATTACAAAGGATACCTTCATGGCTATAATCTGTACTCTAGATGATAAGTCAGATAGGTTTCAAGAGATCTATATTGATTGATCGGGGGTTTTGATAACTTCGTCTTCTGACAATTGTATGAGTCAGTAAAATATTCTATCTAGATACTTTGCTTTTAATGTCAATAGCCTAGAGTTGCTTAAGGCACTCCATTAAGGTTTTCTAAATGATGTAATTGGCAGTTCCAACGATCATTTTTTATCATCTTTAACAGTAATATAATTTATTTTCCACATTGTAGAAAGAATAACAAAATGACCAAAATTAAATATTTAAAGGAATAAGCTTGCATCCATAAACATATTCATATGCAATAAATAACAATAATAGTAAGTTGATTTCTCAACTCAATTGAGGTCAGGACCTTTTATGTTGTACAAAATAGCCAATCTACAAATCATTTTGAATTTGAAAATCAAAACTAAGTTTAAATACAGAATATAGGGGCATTGATATAGGGACATTGATGTCATAACCCAATCTACCTGAATTTATGAAAAAAAAACAATATACGTGAAATCAAATAAAAAAACTCATTTGCATGCATTCCGCAACGTGCATTCCTAAGCTTGCATTCCTCAGCGTGCATTCCTGAGCTTTCATTCCTTAGCGTGCATTCCTCAACATACATACCAAACCAACCATGACCGCAATTGAAATTCGGTCATCACGTACTATGGCAACAAATAAAACAGGGGTGCCTTGCACCATGGCAACAAACATAGGGGCCTTCTCTACTACGGCATCAGGAGAAGCGTGGGGTTCCCAAGTTGAACAGTTCACGGTGAAAAAATTCTGAGAGAATGTTGATGAATGGAGTGATACAAGCATATGGCCAACTGGTATGTTAAATATCCTTTTAAGAGCAGGAGTGGATAGGTTTATTTTTAGACATTTTAATTTCCAAAATGAGGAGATATATGATGCCATCTATAGTTATGATCATAGGGCTATGGAATTGCAAATTTTTGGGAGGAGGGTTCATCTATACCCTGATTTGGTTTCTAGAGCAACCAAAATTCCATGAAGAGAGGGGTCAATGTTAAATTCCTATAAAAACCCCAAGCCAGAAAAGATTGAGATGGACAATAAAAAACGGGTTGTTGTTCCTAGGAATGGTCTAAAAATGGAAGATGTTCCTCAAGGAATATACAAAACCCTAATTCAAATTATCCTTAGGACCATTATGAATCACCACAAGCAGCATGATATTTCAAGTGATTGCATGAAGCTGGCCATACACTAGGTTGAAGACATGACCATAGATGTCCCTTGTCTATTGGCTAGGAAATTGCATTGTGCATTGCAAGATAGTAAAATGAAGAGGGTTAAGTTCAGTTACCCAGGCACACTACAAAAAATTATTGATTTATGTCGACCCAGTGTTGTAGGGTCAAATTCTATTAGAACATACATTAGGAAGAACGACAAAAAGCTAAGGAATTACCTCAACCGTCTTTAAAGAACAATGTAGAAGGAGTTTCTACTGTCACTACATCAACAATACATCGACAACCTTTCGAGGACAATATGGAATCTATGGTAAACGATATGCCTTCACTTTTCCCTGAAGAAGATTTTGTTGTCACAACTTTGGCTGGAATGTATGGAAATGTAAATCGAGATCAATGGGAGGAATTTGTGAACAATGATATGGATCGTTCACCAACTAGTGATGAAGACCTAATTCATGGAAAATATTCTTTTGATGGTAGATTTGTTTTTTCTTTATTTGATAAAATGGTGCATTTCAAATAACAATCTACCTTGTGGGATGATTCCTTCACAGCTAGCGACAAATTGTGCAGAACTAAGGATGTCCAAATTATTGATTCCGTACATCATGATACAAGTTTAGAGAAAAAATATGTGGTAACTAAAAAAATAATTGGCCAAAAGGATAAACTTATTAAGGATCAATGTTCTAAATTTAGCGTAGTTCTAGAAGGATCGATTTTCGACCTTAGCAGACTGAAAGACATGTTTCGAGCTGAAAAGAAAAAATATGAGGAAACTATAGGGAGACTTGAAAATGCGCTGAAAAACAGGCCTAAATTTTTGGACATGCCACCATTGAAGACTATATTTGGTAAGGAAGCAGAACTTCAGCAAGAATTGAAGCAGAAAGAAACATTTATTGTTGTTTTGAAGGTTGATTTTGAAAATACAATGAGTGAAATGATCATTAAATAGCAAAATGAGACTGCAAAATATGAAACAAGATTGGAAAATTTGAGTATAACAATTAAAAAAATGAGTTGCTGAAAACTAAGAGAATTGAAAGGATTTCAGCAACTCTCAAGACTAAAAGAGATGGAAGAGGAAAAGAATCAACAGTCAAGGGTAAACAGGTCTTCACACCAAAAGAATCAATAGTCAAAGGTAAAAAGGTCAGCACACCAAAAGAATCCAAAGTCAAGGGTGAAAAGGTTAGCACACCAAAACGTTTTGGCAGTACAAAACTTGGTGATGTAACTATGGAGAGCTTACTCCAGTTTCAGAAGTCCTTGCAACAATGAGACAAGACCTTCAATGAAGTTGCTTCAACAATCCATGTTGTAGAGTTTACATTTGGCTCATCAGATCCAACATTGAAGAAGAAGATAGAGGAGAAGGAGGCCGAAATTAGAGACCTTCACCAAAAACTATTGGAGAAGGGAAAATAACTACATTTGGGATGTGATAGTGAGATACAAGATTTGAAATCCCAAATTAAAGATTTTCCAGAGAAACCTATGGAAAAAGCAATTTTGTATACTCCATCTGATACAGATTTGAGGGCACAAGACTTCAAGAAGGAGGTACAACATGTCAAGAGAAAATTAACTGCAGTTCAATATGAGCTGAAGTGGATGAAGGATGATCTTAAAAGAAAGGAATATGAGCACTCAAAGAAGAAAAATAAAAATGTAGATATGTTGAAGAAATGTCTAGAAGAAAAAGATAGATTGCATACAAAAGTGATAAATCTTTCAAACAAAGTGAAAGAGGAAGAAAAACAATTACAACATATGGCTGATGAAGCTTCTGTAGAATTAGAGGGTTCTGGAAAAGGCAAGAGAATCTATAGTGAATTTTCTTATTCTAAAAAGGAGGAATTGCAAAAACCTCCCAAGCAACCTAGAGTTCTAGAATAATATGGTGTACATTTGATGTCTATGTACATACCAATATTGTTGCAATATAAATTGTAAGTATTTCTCAGCAATGCATATATTTTGATATAGTTAATGTGTTTCTAATGTGTAATACAAGTGTAATGTGTAATCCATATGTGCATTTTTCCTATATCTACGAGAGTTTAATGTGTAACCCATACTAAGAAGTGTGTATGAAACTACAAATGATGAAATATATTCTTCGTAATATATTCTACAAATGAATTGACAGATGAAATATTTTTGAAATATATTCTACAAATGAATTGACAAATAATCATCTCCAGTGTAATACATAAAAAATTCCCTTCAAAATGGGATTAAAACTAGCCCTTCAAATTTGATCACTGGAGGTTATGAAAAATTAACACTTGGTCTGACTCACACTAACACATACCCTTGCCACAGAATTGGGTGCACCTTGAGATCACCCTTAGTCTACCTGACATTTTGTACTTTCTTTGGACTGAAAAGATGCCTGTTCAGTTTTCCTACTATCAAAATATTTCCCAACTATTCAAATTTTATAATTAGAATCACTGAAATTATAGGGAAACTGCTCCATGTGCAGAAGAGTCAAGATATGCTCTGGCCTCTAGAGTCTCGGGGGAAACACGTGATTTTTCAATACGTTAAAGTGACCTTTCACATTCTCCAAGAGATGAGGGAATCATGCACATATCACATTAATCCCAAGATATAGGTATACTACATCATGAGAATATCGAACTCATAACAAAATTTCTTGAGACTTAGTCAATAAATAGGGCCTCCTACTGAGGAAAATATCATTTGGACCTCATTTCTGGCTTTTTATGTGCATAAAACTTGACCCATGAACGTCATTATTTCCCCTCTCATGGCTTCCGAAGAAAGAATTCCCAACATGGTGATATCAAAGGTTGGAATGGGAGGAGTTGGGAAGATAAGTTTGGAGTCCTACTATCGATGCAGGGGCTTCATAGTTCCCCCATCTATCCTATAGTTTCTGGAGTGACATGGGATTGGTGGATGAGCACACGCCAATTCGTATCCATAGAAACAACTAAGTGGACCTGCAGCCAACTGTAGATACGAGAAAAGATGCAAAATCTATATGCGCTTAAACAAATCATTTATGTTGCTACACTATGGTTGTTAATCCTCGTTGGGGCTTATCTAAAATTTTGACTTGTAACTAGTGCTTCAGAGTTTGGAATATGAAGGAATGAGAAATTTCACATTTTGTCATTTCATCTCTTGTTTGCTACCTTGCTTGTATTATGAAAATATTGATGATTGATGCAACTTTTGTTGATTTTTAGCTTGTCCAACATTCTCATTGTGTATAACACACTCCTATCTAATTTTTTTACAATGAAAAATCAGTTCCTTGATATTCAATAATGAATCAAAGAGATATATGTTAATACGTTAAGGTTTCGGTTTTCAGCAAATTATGGAAACTAGACAGCAAAAAAGTCTAGCGGGACTTGAACAAATAAAATATGGACACACTTTCTTTTGTTTAAAAAAAATGAGCATAATGCAGACTTGTCAACCAACAAAATGGGTATAACTAAACAATAATAGAAAGTAATATCAAACTAATCAGTAAGAACGATAATCCTCTACTTATTTATGAACTCAAGCTAATTCATCAGCTACAAGGGAATGTGTCCTTTCATGCACTCGTTTAGTTATATTCCTTGGATTTCATTCCATAAATTGCATCACTTGTATTGTTGAAACTCTAGTGGAAAATTATAGGTTGATTACAGTCATATTCAAAATTCATCCAATAAGAGTTCAATACTTGTTTTTTGGTCTGTTGATCCTTATTATGCCCTCAATCGGTTTGCTTAAACTATCATATGGTTTGTTTGGACTGTCAATGGGTTGTATTCAAATCTGATTAGACTCTTTAACCAACTTCAGATGTTCTTCATTAATTAATCCTAATGACCAAACTTGACATCTCGTGTATGAAATCTGGAATGGCGTAATTACACATTTCTAAGCCTACTCATCCATGAATCAGCTCTTTCAAATTGGTGAAGAAAAATGCATTAGACAAATTAATAACATCAAGAAGAAAACCTGGGAAAAAAAAAAAATTATGGACCTGCCAAAAATGTGGTTTAGGGAAATTAGACCAAGCCTAGGAGAATATCAAAAATTGTCCAAGTATGGAATTATTGGTAAAATATGCCTAACTGGCCTTAGGGAAATTCCTGCCACAACTCATAGGATGATGATAAAAATATTCTGAGAGTGTGGATCTCTAGATTTTTGTATGGTGCATCCAACGATATCATTATCCTGAACACAAATTATTTCAAGAAGAAGATATCAATCTTCCAAAAGTACCTCTCAACCATATTTGCACTGCTCCAGAAAAATGCTCGCCAAGGAGAGAGAGAAAGAAGCTCCAGAAGATGAATGTGGTCTTGATGGATGTTATAACAGTAATCCAACTCATTAGTACCTTAATTACACTACTTAGTCAATTTTATTGCATTTCTGCATTAATACACTATGTGGTGGACTAGAGGTGCTTAGTTGGACAAATGCCAAGTCAAATTGGGGCATTCACACCCACATGAGCACTCCATCTCAGTCAACCAGTAACATGTGCACCCTCTTCATTTTTGGTATGCTCCCACTCATTGAATGTGGACAACGTGGTTGACTAGGAGCGCTAGAGCTAGATTGTGTCCATTTTTTGCTTGATTTGGTGCATTTAATGCCACCTTGAGACTCTAAACCACCCATATTTCCACACCCATGCATGCCAAGGTGTAATGATTGACCCAAATAATCTCAACCATGTCCAGTAAGCAATTTGTGGTTGTTTGGTCTGATTTTGGGCATGATTGGCCCACAAAGGGGGGATTGATACGAATTTGGCAATTTTGACTTGTACACTCACATTGGGCTTCCAAATCCTCACGAAATTTTCCAAATGTATTATAAACTTGATAATAACATGTTTTAATGTTAGTCAGTTAAAATTATCCTGGTTCTGTTCACATTTTTGTGTGTAAATTGCTTCTCAATTAATGGTTTTTGCTGGTTTTTACACCAAATTTGATTTGTGAGTTTCACTAACACTCCTAGATTCTCCTGTGGTTCAAATTTCTCACATGGTATCAGAGCCTGCTAGATATTAATGAGTTGCATATCAATTCAAAGTGACTTGAGCTGCATTTTTAGAGGAATTCCAGATAAAATCGAATTGTGTTTTGCAGAACATTCGGCAATTTCATCACCATTAGTGCAAGAAGAAATGGAAGCTACCCACATATTGATAACACCTTTAAACTTCTTTGATTGGAAGGAAGATATGGTGATTCAGTTGAGGTACAAAGGTCTTTACAAAGTTACCATGGACACTAAGGTGGAGCCAAACTCTACTGTCGAGAAATCCAAGTACTTCAACAGATTGGATGAGGGATATGGATTGTTGTGTCTAAGCATCCCAAGAAAGCTCTTGTTCCACATTGACAGTTTAACAACACCCAATGAAGTCTGGGTAAAACTAGAGACATTGTTTGGAAAAAATGATGAACTACGTGGACACCAGCTTGAGAATGAGCTTATTAGCTTGAGACCAGCACACTTTGACCCAATCCAGGACTTCTTCACCAAGTTTAAGTCACTTGTGTTGCATCTAAAACAATGTGGCATTGAGAAGAAAGAGGACCGACTGATTTTGTCCATACTTTCGAATATGGGGCCAGAGTTCTCCGTTTTTTTGAGCACATTCCACTCCGGCAAGTTAACACTTCGAAACTGGAAAATGCCCAGTCTAGTTAGCTTCATGGAGTCTCTAACTCAAGAGCAAGATAAGCTAGTCCAAATGGTTACAATCAAGACCAAGGATCAAGCCTTATCCATGGGAGTTTCAAATTCCTCAAAGGGAAATCCCAAGCCCAAGAATTTGAAGTTGCCAGAGAAGAAGAAACCAGAAAAACCCAAATCCAGTGATGGGGGTTCGAATCCTCCCAAGGAGAAGGACAAGAGGGGGAAAGAGAATACCAAATTCACCTATTTCCACAAGGGATGGCATTCAGAGAGCTCATGCATGAAAAATACCATTGACCAGATGGTGCAGCTATTGGAGAAGAACAAGATTCAAGTCTCTCATGGTGCAAGGGAGAAGAATGGCACCTCCAGTTCAAATGACAATAAGGAGAAATGCCATGCTTTGGTAGAATTTACCTCTAACTCTTCATCTTTTATCATTGATTCAAGGGATTCCATGTACATGGTAGAAAAAAGAGAGATCTTCTCCTCCATGGATTCGAATACTGGCCCAACAGTTCGAATGGGGGATGATTTGGAAATCCATACCAGGGGGATTGGTAGGATTTCCTTAGAGCATGGTTACTTCAGTGATGTGTTGTATGTACCAGACCTTGTAGCAAATTCGTTGTCAGTCTATTAGATGACCCATACAGGAGAGGCAAAGAGAGTGACCCTTCACTCCAGACATGGTATATATTTCATAAATCTCAATAGACCAAGTCATTGCAATTGGGTATGCAGACCACCATGAGAGGATGTACAAGTTTTCTAACTTCCTCCCCACTTCCAATGACCAAGCACTTCTCTCACATGCCAATGAGGTTACAAGCTATGGCATGAGAGGTTTGGCCACATGAACTACAAGTACCTCCAAGCACTAAACAAAGATGAGATGGTGGAAGGACTTCCACAAATCAAATCATCAATTGGAGCATGCATTGGGTGCGTAGTTGGGAAGCATCCAGAGCAAAGCTATGAGAAGGGGAAGGCAATGAGATCCACACGACCACTTGGGTTGGTATACTCAGATCTGATTGGTCCATTGCCCACTCCATCATACAGCGGATCAAGGTATGTACTTACATTCATAGATGATTATTCTCGATTTTGTTGGGTGTACTTCCTCAAATTGAAGTCTAAGGTGTTTGAACACTTCAATATTTGGAAGGAATTGGTAGAAAATCAAAGTGGGCATAAGATTAAAGTCCTTAGGACTGATAATGGGAAGGATTATTTAAACAATAACCTACAGAAATTTTGTGAGGAGTGCAGCATCGAAATGCAACACTCAACTCCCTACACACCATAGCAAAATGGTGTGGCCGAGAGGAAGAATAGATCTCTCAAGGAGATGGTCACTTGCATGATAGAAGCAAGGGATATAAGTCCCAAGATATGGGCTAAGGCCATTAGTTGTGTTGCACACATACAAAATAGAGCCTTCCATAAATCAGTAAAAGTAAAGACACCTTACGAGGCATGGTTTGTCCAAAAACCAAATGTCTCAAATTTCAATATTTTCAGAACTAGAGCATGGGCTAGAATCCCTTCTAAAAAGAGAAAGGCCTTGCAGTCACAAAGAAAGGTGTGCATTATGGTTGGGTATGGTGATGATACTAAAGGATACAAACTCTTTGACACTTCCACTTGCAAGACATTTTTTGAAAGAAGTGTGAAATTTGAAGAAGAGCCAATTCTTGATTTTGAGTTTGCACTAGGGGAATGCTCCTCTCCTCAACCATTCAAAGATGTAAGTGATGATACATGCTCTGTTTTTTTTATATGTCTGATATAAATATGGCTGAAGATGATATTTTTGTATATGACTCACCATCAAGGCCCAAGTGGGATGAAAAAATCATTCAAGCTGCAGGGGAATCGGCAGGCAATCCCCATGAGCCTAGGAAGACTAGATCACAAACTAGTAATGCTTCCTTTTCAAGTGATAGTGCTCTTGCTAAGCACTGTTATATGCTGATTGGGTCTGATCCTCAGAAATATCAGAAATATTGTAATTACCCAAGATGTAAATCAGCAATGGAAGAAGAAATTCAGTCCCTCTAAGAGAACAAGACATGGGAATTGGTTCCCCTTCCTCCCAAGAGGAAGCTTGCCCAATGCAAGTGGGTATTCTAAACCAAACTTGCTGCTGATGGTTCAGATCTGAAACATAAGGAAATATTAGTTTCTAAGGGCTATTCTCAGGTCCATGGTGTTGATTACACAGAGACCTTTGCACCGGTTGCAAAGATGGACTCCATGAGACTAGTTTTAGCAATGACAGCTAGTAAGGGTTGGAAAGTTCACCACATGGATGTTAAAAGTGCATTCTTCCATGGTGAGATATAGGAGAATATCTATATGCAGCAACCTGAATATTTCAAAGAGGATCCTTCATTGGTATGTAGGTTGAAGAAATCATTCTATGGACTCAAGCAAGCCCCCAGGGCTTGGTATGCAAAAATGGATGTTTTTTTGCTCTCTATTGGTTTCACTAGATGCAAATCAGACCCTAATGTGTATTTGCAGCAAAATAATGGTAATTTACAGGTTATTGTTTTTTATGTTTATGACCTTCTCCTTACAGGTATCTACACCAATTCAATTGGTTCAATTAAGTCATCTTTGCATAGTGAATTTGCCATGACTGACCTAGGATTGCTAAGGCGATTTTTGGGCTTGGAAATTGAGCAAAGTGAAAGGGGCATCAAGATGAGTCAACCATGGTATGCTTCAGAATTGCTAAAGAATTTTAACATGGTTGAGTGTAAGTCATCCAATTCTCCCTTTCTTTCTGGCATCAAAATGCATGAATTTGGCAATTCTCCATTGGTAGATATTACACTCTATAGGCAACTAGTGGGAAGCTTGCTCTATATTACACACACAAGACCTGATTTGTCTTATGATGTAAGTGTTGTAGCAATAAATATGCACCAGACACATGATCTCCATTGGAGGGCAGCAAAAAATAATTCTTCAGTATATCCAGGGTACAAAGAATTTTGGGGTGCACTGCTAAGCTAGTTCCTCACTTCAACTAGCTGGATTTTCTGATTCAGATTGGGCTAGAGATCCCACTGATAGGAAGTCAAATTCAGGTTGTTTCTTTATGTTTTCTAAAGGTCCCATTCACTGGTCAAGTAAGAAACAACACACCATTTCACTTTCATCAGCAAAGGCCGAGTATAAGGCAACAATCAATGCTGCTACACAGTGTGTTTGGTTGCAGGGAATTCTTCAGGAATTTGGTGTCACAATTGCTTCTCCAACCAACATTTGGGTGGAAAATAAAAGTGCCATCAAAATATCTACTGATACATTTCAGAGGTAGAGGACAAAGCACATTGAGATCCATATGCACTACATCTGGGGCTTAGTGCATGACAGGGTGATTTCACTGTAGTATTGCCCATCCACCAAGCAAACTGTCGACATTTTCACCAAGGTTTTCACAGAGAAGACCTTCACTTACCTGAGATAATTTCTTGGGGTGAGTGAAGGATGGTGATTTACTGCTATTTTTTGCAGGTTTCATCCCCATGTCCATTCTTGAGGGAAGGTTTTGTCCCATGTGGTTTTCCTTCTTTTCCTCGGTTTATATGGACAAATAAAATTTCTGAATTATGTAATTGAGGTGACTTGAGCCATTGTTGCCAAGGCATCCATCATTTTGTGAGATTTACTTAGTTTTTGAATTAAGGGAAGGTGTTGGAATAGTAATCCAACTCATTAGTACCTTAGTTACACTACTTAGTCAATTTTATTGCATTTTTGCATTAATACAAGTGGTGGACTAGGGGTGCTTAGTTGGACAAATGCCAAGTCAAATTGGGGCATTCACACCCATATGAGCATGCCATATCAGTAAACCAGCCACATGTGCACCCTTATCATTTTTGGTGCACTCCCTTTCATTGAATGTGGACAGCTTGGTTGGCTAGGAGCGCTAAAGGTGGATTTTGTCCATTTTTTGCTTGATTTGGTGCATTTAATGCCACCTTGATACTCTAAACCACCCATATTTCCACACCCACACATGAAAAGGTGTAATAATTGACCCACATCATCTTAGCCATGTCGAGTCAGCAATTTGTGGCTGATTGGGCTGATTTGGGGCATGATTAGCCCACCCAGGGGGGATTGATGCCAATTTGGCAATTTTGAATTGTACACTCACATTGGGCTTCCAAAGCCTCACAAAACTTTCCAAATGTATTATAAACCTGATAATAACATGTTTTAATTTTAGAAAATTAAAATTATCCTGGTTCTGTTCACATTTGTGTGTGTAAATTGCTTCTCAATTGATGGTTTTTGTTGGTTTTTGCACCAAATTTGATTTGTGAGTTTCACTAACTCCTAGATTCTCCTGTGTTTTTAATTTATCACAATGGATTCACCTTGTTGGCATATACCCATTGGGTATCTCACTTGCCAAATTTGAAGGAAAAATGAAATCACCTTGGTGACCTGGGGTTTGAAGAGAACTGGTTAAGTGTTAGACAAAGAGTTTGAGAGACCATTTGGAAATGCCCACAAGGGGGTGTTCCTTTGATGATAAAATTCATCATATGATATGGTCCTCTTCATTTTTGAAATGGCTATCTAGGCATGCTATTGGTTTTTCTTATGGTGATCAGATAACGAAAATATCAACCTCCCAAAATAGAAGAAAAATGTTATTTTGCATACTAAAGACAAAGAAAAAATGGCTAAGTGTTGTAAAGGGGCTAAGTGATGCTCGCGTTAAGATTGATGCCCACACTAAGGATGATGCCCACATGAAATGGCATGGCATAGATGATGATGTGGCATGAAGTTGAAATCATTGTTGCATTATGACATCATTCTGGAGAAATACGACAAATAGTGAAAATCAGGAAATTGGCTAAGTATGGGAAAATTGGTCCAAGTAGCCTTAAGAGGATGCCCGCCACAAATTGTGTGTTGAAGAAAATGCCTGCACCACATGGGGATATTGTAGGTTGTTGTTTTTTCTACTCAACCATGGTCTCAGTTTGTTCAAAGAGACCCTGAAGAAGAATTTATGGACCTACCAAAAATGTGGTTTAGGGAAATTAGACCAAGCCTAGAAGAAGATAAAAAATTGTCCAAGTATGGAATTATTGGTGAAATATGCATAACTAGCCTTAGGGAAATTTCTGCCACAAATTGTGTGTTGAAAAAAATGCCTACACCACATGGGGATATTGTAAGTTATTGTTTTGTCTACTCAACCATGGTCTCAGTTTGTTCAAAGAGACCCTGAAGAAGAATTTATGGACCTACCAAAAATGTGGTTTAGGGAAATTACACCAAGCCCAAGAGAAGATCAAAAATTGTCCAAGTATGGAATTATTGGTAAAATATGCATAATTGGCCTTAGGGAAATGCCTGCCACAACTCATAGGATGATGATAAAAATATTTTGAGAGTGTGGATCTCTAGAGTGTTGTATGGTGCATCCAACCATATCTAGAAGGCTATAATAAGAGGTTTTTCGGATAGTTTGAAGACAGTATAGAAGCATCTTCACAATAACCCACATACTAGGAAATGTATATTATCGTTTCAAAATTACGAATTTCATATATAATGAAAATTTTATTCCAAAAGAAAAACCAATTATAACAAAACAATAATATACCAGACATAATTGAATGCAACAAATACATAATTCATATGTATTAAAAAGTAGAATTCACCATATAGATTACACCTAACAGTATAAAAATTTATTATTGAAATGTAAAATTTTTACAACTCTAAATGGGGTACACCAGTCCTCATCCGTAATCCATAAAATTTCAAAATCTATCCAAGATTCCTCCTCTGGACCCCAAGGTAATAGCAGGGGACTCCTATTGGTGCAACCTGTATTTAGTTTTCCCATAGTTATCAACTAGCTTCCATTGATCAGTAGTTGGCAGATCTAGACTGATCATCTCCTTCGCCATTACACTAAGCTCCACGTTTTCAGCATAAGAGAAGTCTAGAAATTCTGTACATATGGCTTTGAAGTCAAACAACATATCAAAATCTCCAGTTAATTTATCAATCACTGTTTTTCCAAACAAGGATTGATGTTGCGTGTCATCAAACTCTCAGTGATCTAATATGCAAATGATTAACATGTCATTCTATTCTTTCTAAGACCATGTTCCTCCTTTCTCTTCCCATAAGAAAGGGAGTCCTCTTCTAAATAAAGGATTAAACAGTTCAATGAATTCCTTGATTTGATGATGCATGACATCAATTCTCGCTTGAATTGTTGCCAAATGATGATATTTATTTACCACTTTTCTTCCCATGTGATAACCAAAACCCTATCCTGGATATTTGCTTTCTTTATTTCCTCTTATGTCAAGTTGTTCAAAAACTTGATTGCATTATTAGTTGTGTCAATAGGCTTCTTATTTAACACCTATTTTACCATCAAGACATTTTTTCTAGCAACTTGTGTAACAATATCCTTATCAAGAATAAAATCTAAATAAGGTTTGAGCTTGGCTGCTTCTGCTATCAGTACATCCCAGATGAGATGTTTTGCTCCCTGTAACCTGTTTTGTCATTTTTTATTCTTATCCACCATTTCCTTACATTTGTCTTCCAATTTCTTCATTTCTAGTTCTCTCTTTCTAGCTATGTCCTCCAAATTTTTATTCTGGTTCTTCAAACCAATGATTTCCAACTCTTTAAGAATTACCTGTGACATAGCCTAGACTATGCCATGTTCACTAGATCCAACCACAAAAGGAATGATCCTCAATTCTGTCTCCTTTTCTTTCTCCTACAACTTTCTTTCCATTTCTTCAAACTTTTCCTTCATGGATTTCTCACTTTCTACTACCAAGGCCATGTCTTTTGCCATTTATTTTCTTTATCAGCAAACTTCAATAATTTTGCTTGACAATCAATGAGTTGATTATTCAGGTTCTTCTTTTCTTTTTCTATCTCAGCTAGTTCAGGACCCTGTATTAGCTGGGTGGCAGGTATGAGAATCTTCTTTTTCAATAACTAAATGTCTTTTTCTTTCTCATCCAGCAACTTTTGGATCCTAACTCCCTTATCAGATTGGCCTCCAGCAGCCAACAACTCAGTTTGTAGCTTCTTTGTCTGTGTTTGGTGGGCCTTATTTTCCACCTTTTCTTTCCTCAATTGGTTCTCAATTTTACCTTTGAGGGTATGTAACTTGGATAATGCCAGGGTGATCTTCAGCAAGTGAGTAAACAATATATCTCATGTCTTCTTGTGAAGATGAATCATGTCAGGTATGGGGATATCATCCAAGTTCATTTTACTTTATCAACTTTGTTCTTGGTTGCCAAGGCCAAGTTCAGAGTGTTTTGGACATAATCCTTGACTAAAACCAAAGACACATCTTGATTAGAATTATTTCTTACTTCAGAATATAATTTCAGAGTCTCTTGTGAAGTTATGTCTTTGATTCTTTTGTATTTATCCACTAACTCTTCTTTGTTCTTTGATTGGGAGGAGGAATTGACAAGAGTACTATCTGCAAATATATACTCTTTTAATTCAAATGGAGGGCCTAATATCTTCATTTTCCTTTTCCCTTTGTCTACAGCTGTATCTAGGACAAGTTATCCTTCAGTTTCAACCTTTTACCTTTTGGGATTTTCAGCAGTTTCCTCCTCATCGATATCCATTGCCTCAGGAAATCCTCTTTTATTCTTTCCTTCTGATTGACTAGCCAATGGAGTAATGCTCTCGGCTGCAGCAACCAAATTGGATATATCAGGGAATAAAGAGACAACCTCTCCTATACAATAGCTTGGATATTCATCTAATTCAACAATCTTTGGGGTCTTCTTTGGGTAATTATACTAGTTAGCATCTTCTTCCAATCCCACAACCTCTTTGTATTTAAAAGGCTTTCTCTTTTGAGCCTTTCTCCTCTTTGAGATAACCTGGTGAGGGCCATAGTTGATTGTGGGTTCTATCTCAAATACTAACTCTCTAAGTAAACCTTCCACCATTGGAAAAGCACCCTTATTCTTGATGGTGAATGGACCTACAACCCAAGGGTATTTGATGTCAATGGACTTCTTATATTTCAAGAAGTGTTCAATCTCTACGAGCATCTTTTGTCTGATGAACTCCATTGAGAAAACTCTTGGATTCAGGAAGGCTGGTAACATGTAAGGTGACTGGGTGAAACCATAAAATCTAATCATTGTTCCATATTCAGACATGAACCAATCTCATGTTCTCTTTTCTATAGAAGCTTGCAATAGATCCCACATCTCTGGCAGCACCCTGAACAGCCTCTTTTGGAAAATGGCAGCATAAATCTCTACCATGAGGAAGTTCATGAACTTGGTATAATCCCTGTACATTTCATTTGTTAATACCATTTATGGTAGCTATAGATTATTCTTGTTGAAAGAAAGGAACATCTTCAATAGATATGACTAGAACCTGAAATTTTTGGTCTTATGGAAGTCCATTAGCTGAGAATGAATATTCTCAATTAAGAACTCATCGAATTTAATGCATGACACTTGTAATGATTGATTGGGTTCATCTAACTCAACAGGACAAGTGCTTGAAACGAAGAGAAGACTCATAAGGGTTTTAGGGATGTATTTACCTATGTATAGACCCAAAAATTGACATAACATGGTTACTACACACTCGGTTTCTTCGTTAAATGGGGTTGCATCGATTGGGAATGATGGGCTTGACAACTTGTCTTCTAGCTTGAAACATCTCATAAAAACTCTTGCTTTCTCTCAATGATGGAATCCTTAAAACATCGGAGTATAGACTCTTCACTGTAATCTTTATCCTTTAAGGTAAACTCTTCAAGGACAGATAGGGTTTTCCTAACAACTAAGGAATTGACATGACACAGAATGGTGGAGCGGTCCAGGTTCATTATGACTCTTTCTGATAGAGAATAGTTGTTTACACACCAATCCACAAATTCTAGGAAACAAAGGGTTTGTTCAGTAGCAAAAAGGTGAAAAAAGGACCTATAGATGTTATGAAGGTCTGTTCCCTCATCCCTTAGCAAATTCAACTTCTATTTCACAGCTTCAATGGGTCCATTTAAAAGGACAGGGTCAAAAACATTAGCATTCATATCATCCAACAGTTCTTCTACTTTCTGATACTCTAAGCCCTAAGTTTCTATATTTTCCATTTGAGCCCTTTATATAACTTTCAAGGGGAACAAAAAGGAACTACCTGGTGTTTGACAAGTGGTTAATGGATGCCATAGGAATTGGCTCCTTATGTACTGTCTGTCATCTTCTTCTACCGATGCACGCTAATAAAATAATGTACAGTCTTTTGTGATTTTCCATATTCTTAACTCTCTTGCATATTTGGTGACCGAAACTTTTCTCAGGCTTCCATTTCTTCCTGATATGTTTTACATAGTTGATCTTATGCTCTATTTTGATTTCGTTACTCTCCCTCAATTTTGTTGTTGTCCTTAACTTCTATGTAGCTCGCATTCTAAAATTATATCTCAACCATCGATCTTGTCATGGATCCTTTTTAACTGTCGATTTCCTGTTTCCTTACTGATTCCATGATTTGAAATGCATCTTCAGAGTGGGAATCTTCTATTTGTGAAGAGGTTCTAGGCCGTAGATCCTTACCCGATCAGATTTGGATCGTCCATCTAGTTATCCCTTTATTCGCCCTTTGCAACCTCTATATTCTTTCTTGCCCTCACATCTTTGCATCGTGAAAAACATTTCATCCATAGATCTGAGTCTACGGTGAATCTGGACCGTTCACTAGTGTAGCTCCTACCGGATTTCACGATCCACATCTTTGCTATCCTGCATGCATGTTCTCATCGCAAAATCCTTCACGATCTAAGATATCCACCTCTTTTTAATCCTTGTTGTTCAATGTGGAGGGTCTTATAGAATTTTGCGACATCGAGGAAAAATATCCATCATGTGATTTTTGGGGGGTTCTTTCCAACCCCCCCCCAACCCCCCCCCCCACACAAAAAAAAATTCCTGTTGGACTTTTTTGAGAGGAATTTTTTTTGGCGGGGGGGTTTAAAAACTGCCCCCAAAAGTCAAATTCTCAGGACTTTTGAGGGGGTTTTTTAAGGACCGCCACCAAATCCCTTAAAAACCTTTTTTTGGGGGGGTGGTTAGCAAAATTGCCACAAGACACCTTTAGGGGGGGTATTTCTAAAACTCCCCCCAAAAGTCCTGAGAATTAGACTTTTGAGGGGGTTTTTAAGGACCGCCCCCAAATACCTTAAAAAAGTTTTTTTTTTTTTTTTTTTGGGGGGGGGGGGGGGGGTAAAAAAAACTGTCACAAGCCCCCTTTAGGGGGGGTTTTTTTAACCCCCCCCCCCCCCCCCCAAACAAAAAACTCCTGAGAATTAGACTTTTGAGGGGGGTCGTAACACCACGGTTTTGACCCCATTGCATTAATGTATATGATGTAAATATTATATCGAATCATGACAAGGAGCTCAAGGCCAAGGCCCTGTCATTGATTAATGTTTGGTATATAGGTGATCATGGTTGATGCCTATGGTTTCTATACTATGTCAACCACGTTTGTAAACATCATGTAAATATGCAAATTAATGAAAAACCCACAGCCAACTATGTCAATGCAATGAATAATGAGATTGGGGCATGATTTTCCTAAGGATAAGGGGGTGGGAATGTTAACCTTGAGCCAGTTTGGGGAAAATCCATGTGTCATGGGGAAAACCCATCAGAACTGTCAACTACCCTCTTTCTTGTCTTCTCTTCCCAACCATTTATTCTACCAAAAGGTGGTTGAGGTAGTTATTGCTTGGAAGGGGAAGAGTATGGGAAAATTTGAATTGGGCAGAGCACCCAGTTTTGGGATGTTGTATTTTGCTTGCATGGACAAGAAAACACCAGAACCATATGCCAGTTTTGACCCACGCATTCACATTTTGGATTTACTCTCACGTTTTGAGAGCTACGGGAAGTTCTGGTTCACTCAGTTATTCACCACCATCTTCGTTTCCCATGGGAGTGACATTGTGGTAGCAGCGGAGCTCTTCCTGTGTGTATCCTTCGCGTTCTGCGAGTGTTTTTCCCTTGGAAATACTGTGATTGTTGTGTTGCAGCGTTGTCTTAAACTACAAAGTGTATGAGACCCTGTTACTCATGTTCCAAAGTAAATCCAGTGTTGTGGAGTCTCCCTATGGTTGTTGTGTTGTGCACCCTAGTTTGGGTCTGAACTATGTACAAGACTTAGGAATGGGAGAGACGTAGAACATGCTTGATAAACCTAGTGTGGAACCTCATGATAAGATAAGAGTGATTGGTAAACCTACTATGCACATCCTGAAGAGCACTGGAATCGAAGGTGTAGCCCGAGGGACTATGGAGCAGAGAAGGGGACACTTCCTTGTGTTGGGTGTGTAGGCAGTGGGGAAGTCAGGCCTGATAGGTCTTGTGAAGATGTTCTTAGCTCTGTAGATGATCTCACTAGCTTAGCAGTTTTTCCTGTCCATTGCCTTGGAATCCTGATAAACCCAACTAGAAATATGGCTTGGTTGGTAGCCTAATAAACCCATCTGTTGGCTTGGTTGTGTCTTGTTCTGTTTGACCTTGTGAGTAACCTTTGGCTAGCTAGTCTGATAAAACCAACTGTGAATGTTGGCTTGGCTAGTTCGCCTGATAAACCTAGTAGTGAGACGGCTTGACTGTGTACATTATGATAAACCCATATCTTGGCTTGATTGGTCCTTAAAGGTGAATGTTGGCTTGACTGTGTTCAGACTGTGATACCCAACTGTGAGATGGCTTGGCTGAGTGACCTATGAAATCCATCTATTGGAATGTTTTACCCTATAGCCTAATAAACCCAACTGTGTTGGCTTGGCTGAGTGTTATTGCACCTTGGCAATGTATGAGTCTGCTAGTGTTCCCTTATTCCTTGAGGAAATCATGCCCAGCTTAGGGGTGGCGGTGTCGCTGAGAGATTGATGAGCGCACTGGCCTATAGTTGGGTGGAACATTGCAGCAACATAACTGGTTGCCGGATAAGTTCTATTCACGATAAGTGTTCCTGTCTATATTATTCTCTGCTCTTGTATTTCGGCGTATTGTAAATTGCTTGATGGAATGTGATGAACATGTTGTTGTGTTGAATTGATGCATTGTTCCTCAATTCATTTTGAACTAAGTTGCAGGGTAGATTAGCTAGATCGGTAATGGCCTGAATGATCATATCGATTTAAGACTTCAGTTAAAAAGTTGAGTTTCCTGCTAGAAATCTCCATTTACGTAGTCTGCGAGATGCGGGATGCCAATTCGCAGATCATGGTTTCCACAATTTTCCCTTCCACAACTTGCAGGATGCAGGATGCGAGATGCAGGATGTCTTTCTGGAGAATTACGACTTTCCGCAGTTTTTGTTTCGCAACGATACTTTCTGATGTGGGATGCAGGATTCGGGATCACGGTGTCACGATTTCCAATTCCCAATCCTGCAAGTCAAAGTTTTCGCACCGTCGATCTTCATAGGATGGTTGTCCATCATTGATCTGTTTCTGATGTGGGATGTGGGATGCGGGTTGCAGGAAGTGAGATTGCAATTTTCATAACTTTCGACCCCGCGACTCAAGCTTTCCACATCGTTGATTTTTATGGGTGGATTCTGAACCGTCGATTTGGTTCCAGTCTGCGGGACCATTTGGGATCATTGATTTCTGTCGCATTTTCTCTCCACCATCTGATCTCCTCTGAGATCTTTCCTTACAGATTGTCAAACTAATCAACGGAAGACGAGAGGGAGTGTGATAGTTTTGGAAATGTCGAGAAGTGGTTCGTGACCATGCCCTGTGTTTCGATGAATAGTAAAGGTTCTCGATGAAAATTTTAAATTCTGCATGATAATGGGGTATGATAATTCCATCGTTGATCTGTTTCCGATGCGGGATGTAGGTTGCAAGAAGTGGGATTACAACTTTCGTAACTTTCGATCTCGCAACTCAGGATTTCCGCACTGTTGATTTTTGTGGGTGGATTATGGACTGTCGATTTGGTTCCAGTTTGTGGGACCATTTGGGATCGTTGATTTCCGTTGCGTTTTCTCTCCGTCATCTGATCTCCTCTGAGATCTTTCCTTGCAGATCGTCGAACTGATCAATGGAAGACGGGAGGGAGCGTGACAGTTTTGGAAATGTCGAGAAGTGGTTCACGACCATGCCCTTTGTTTCGATGAACAGTAAAGGTTCTCGATGAAATTTTTTTATGCCGCATGATAATGGGGTATGGGTACATAACATTGTGGTATCAGAGCTGCGGGTTGCAACATTGGACCTGGATGGGCTAGAAATCAGTCAAGAGTACCCTCTAATACCAACTTGTAGTACACTACATTGTGGTATCAAAGCTACAGGTTGCAGCATTGGGCCTGGATGGGTCGAAAATCCGTTCACAAAGTTGTCGGTTATAGCATTGGGCCTAGATAGGCCAAGTGACAGTAAGTAAAATGGTTTTGATTTTGAATTACTACGTATCTAACAAATTGTGTTGATAACACATTTTACAAAGTCATAGTACATTTTGGAAAAGTGGGTTGTTGGCTCAGCCATGAGAACCTATGACAGATATGAAGCACGGGATTCCTACGAGCGTGCGCAAGATGCTATGGGGGAAACCGTTCGAGCCAGAAATGATGATATAGAATCTAATGGAAGGATATTTCAAGAGACACCGCTAAACATTGTAGCCACCATGAGAAGCCTTATTAAAGCTCAGGAAGATCAGCATTAGCTTAATGTTGCCATGTTGCAAAGTTTGACAGATATCCAGCGATGGATGAGCTCAGGACAACGTCCAACAAATCTAGAAGGTAGTAGGAGTAGTACTGTAGCGTCCCCATACCACATTATCATGCTGAATTAAAATTCCATCGAAGGCCTGTACTGCTCATCGAAACATAGGGCATGGTCGCAACCACATCTTGACATTTCCAACACTGTCACACTCCCTCTCGTCTTCCATTAATCGGTTCAACGATCTACAAGGAAAGATCTCAAAGGAGATCGGACTACGGAGAGAAAACGCAATGGAAATCAACGATCCCAAATGATCCTGCAGACTGGAACCAAATCAACGGTTTAGAGTCCACCCGCAAAAATCAACAGTGCGGAAAGCCCGAGTTATAGGGTCAGAAGTTATGAAATTTGCAATCTCACTTCCCGCATCCCGCATTAGAAACATATCGATGGCAGAGAATCATCCCATGAAGATCAACGACGCAGAAACTTTGACTTGCGGGATTGGGAATTATGGAAATCACGACACCACGATCCCGCATCCTGCATCCCGCAAGTTGCGGAGAGGAATTTGCGGAAGGGAATCTGCGGAAACCAAAATTTGCGAAACGATATTCCGCATCCCGCATCCCGCAAACCTGCAAATTTGCGCAAAGGAGGATTTCTAGCAGGAAACTTAGCTTTTCCATTGAATTCTTGGATCAATCTGATCATTCAGGCCATTACCAATCTAACCAATATACCCTGCAACTTAGTTCGAAATGCATTGATGGAAAAACATACATCGATGCCTATAATTGCAGTTACTCAAAGGAACAATGCATCAATCCAACACAGCAACATGCTCATCACATTCCATCAAGCAATTTGCAAAACAAGAAATACAATTGCAGAGAATAACATAGACAAGAACACTTATCTTGAACAGAACTTGTCCCTCAACTAGCTATGTCACTGCAATGTTCCTCCCAACCATAGGCCAATGTGCTCCTTAGTCTCTCAGCAACACTGCCACGCCCTAGTTGGGCATGATTTCCTCAAGGAATAAGGGAACACTAACAGACTCATACATATCCAAGGTGCAATAACACCCAACCAAGCCAACATAGTTGGGTTTATCAAGCTATAAGTGAAAACATTCCAACATATGGGTTTCACAGGCCACTTAGCCAAGCCATCTCACAGTTGGGTTCATAGACTGTACACAGTCAAGCCAACATTCACCTTTAAGGACCAGTCAAGCCAACATATGGGTTTATCAGACTGTTCACAGTCAAGCCAACTCACTACTGGGTTTATCAGGCTAACTAGCCAAGCCAACATTCACAATTGGGTTTATCAGACTATCTAACCAAGGGTTACTCACTGGGTCAAGCACAACAAGAGACAACCAAGCCAACATATGGGTTTACCAGGATACCAACCAAGCCATCTTTCCCGTTGGGTTAATCAAGCTTCCAAGGAAATGGGAAGGAAGAACTGTTAGCTAGTGAGCTCATATTCAGAGCTAAGAACACCTTCACAAGAATTGTCTGGCCCGGCTTCCCTACTGCCTACACACCCAACACAAGGAAGTGTCCCCTTCTCTGCTCCACAGTCCCTCAGGCTACACCTTCCCTTCCAGTGCTCTTCAGGATGTGCATAGAAGGTTCACCAACCACTCTTATCTTATCGTGAGGTTCCACACTAGGTTTATCAAGCCCGTTCTATGTCTCTCCCATTCCTAAGTCTTGTACATAGCTCAGACCCAAACTAGGGTGCACAACACAACAACCACAGGGAGACTCTAAAACATAGGTTTACTCTTGAACACAAGTAACAAGGTCTCATACACTCGGTAGTCTCAAACAACACTGCAATGCAGTAATCATAGTCCTTCAAAGGGAAAGACACTCATAGAACATGAAGGATATACATAGGAAGAGCTCAGCTGCTGAAGAGCTTCCCGTGAATGGAGAATGGAGATGGATAATGAACCAGAACGTCCCACAGCTCTCAAAATGTGAGAGTAAATCCAAAACGTGAATGCATGGGTCAACACTGGCATACAGTTCTGGTGTTTTCTTGTCCATGCAAGCAAAACATGACATTTCAGGACTGGGTGCTCTGCCCAATTCAAAATTTCCCATACTCTTCCCCTTCCAAGCAATAACTACCTCAACCACCTTTTGGAAAAATAAATGGTTGGGAAGAGAAGACAAGAAAGAGGGTAGTTGACAGTTTTGATGGGTTCTCCCCATTACACATGGCTTTTCCCCAAACTAGCTCAAGATTAACATTCCCACCCCCTTATCCTTAGGAAAATCATGCCCATGTCTCATTATTCATTACATTGACATTGTTGGTTGTGGGTTTTCATTAATTTGCATATTTACATGATGTTTACAACGTGCTTCACTCAGCATTGAAACCATAGGCATCAACCATGATCACCTATATACCAAACATCAATCAATGATAGGACCTTGGCCTTGAGCTCCTTGTCATGATTCGATATAATATTTACATCATATACATTAATGCAATGGGGTCAAAATCGGGGTGTTACAAGTACCAGAAGAAGGAAGAGGTCTCCTAGTGAGTCATCTGAATCCAAAGGATCCACTAAGGATTCTAGCTCTTCGTCTCACGAGGAAAAGAGAAGGAGACGTTACAGGAACAGCTCACGGGATGAGTTTAAGAAGGAAAGGTCGCCTACCTTCAATGGTGAGACAAAGAATGGTCAAGAAGTTGAGGCTTGGATTCTTAGGATGAGGAAGTATTTCCAAGTCCAGGACTATTCAGGAAATATGAAGGCTAGAGTAGTCATCTTCAATTTGACTAGTAGGGCATCCATATGGTGGGAGCACTACAGGAAAGTGAAGAATATTAATGAAAGGAAACTTGTGTGGAAATAGTTCCAGAAGTACTTCAAGCATAAATACCTCTCTGACAGGTACTACGATGACAAGATTAAAGAAATCCATGAGCTGATATTGGGACAGCAGACCATGGAAGAGTATAAGAACAGGTTCCTATAACTGTTGAGATATGTCAGGTATATCAAGGATGAGAAGGTGAAAATCCAGCGTTTCCTGAGTGGATTGCCTCAATCTTATAAAGACAGAATTGAGTTTTATGAGCCTAGAACTCTGGAAGAAACAATAAGGAAAGCTAAGTATTGCTATGAGCAAAGCAGAGGCAAACCTGACTAACAGAAGACTTGGAAGGACAAGAAGAATGAGAATTCTGACCAAAGGAATAAAGGTTTTAAACCTTATAACTTCAGAAATCAGCAGAAGCAGCCATCCCAAGCTGAAAAGTAGCCAACTAGAGTGGTGGGAGAAAAGCTAAGAGATCCATAGCAGATCAGAGAACCACTCCAATGCTGGAGATGTGGAGGACCCCACATGTGCAAGAATTTCCCACCTGAGAATGAGAGTGCAAGGCTATCTTACAACCTTCAAGAGGCATAAACAGTGGGTCAAGTAGCGAGGACCATCCCTAGGATTTACGCAGTGCTGGAGGACCGCCAAGCAGATCACCAATCAATTGTGGTTGAAGTTGCAGGCAAGATTGTTGAGCAATCTGTTTCTATTTTGATTGACCCTTGTTCTACCCACAGTTACATTACTCGTAGAGTAGTGGAGATTTGTGCTTTCAAGAAAGTGAGGCATAGCAAATCGTGGTTAGTTCAACTAGCCACTAGAACTAAGAGAAAGGTTAGTGAAGTGGTAGAGAAGTGTCCATTAGTGATGAATGGATTGGTCACCCGTGTAGATCTGAATGTTATACCCCTTGGTTCCTATGATGTTCTCATTGGAATGAATTGGTTAGAAGCTCACAGGGTAAATCTTGACTGTTACCATAAGACTTTTGAATGCATGGATGAAGAAGGGAACCCGAGAGTGGTAAGAGGCATTCCAAAGGTGATTTCTGTGAGGTGGATTTCAGCAATGCAGTTGAAGAAGTTCTGTAGGAAAGGTTTCCAGTTGTATGCAGCTCATATTTTGGAGGCAACAGAGAATGAAACTCTTAGGTTGGAGGACTTCCGTGTATTGCAGGAATTCAGGGATGTTTTTCCTGATGAGATTCCAGGGCTTCCTCCAAAGAGGTACATTGATTTCACGATTGAACTTGTGCCAGGAGCAGCACTAGTGTCCAAGGCACCCTACAGGAGTACGCCGAAAATGTTAGAGCTGAAGATGCAACTGCAAGAGCTATTGGAGAAAAAGTATATCAGGCCGAGTGTGTCCCCTTGGGGAGAACCAGTTCTGTTTGTAAAGAAGAAAGATGGTACACTCAGATTGTGTATTGACTATAGACAGCTGAACAAAGTCATAGTAAAGAACAAGTATCCTTTGCCTAGGATTGATGACCTCTTTGACCAAATGAGAGGAGCAAAGGTATTTTCCAAGATTGACTTGAGTTCAGGTTACCATCAGGTGAGAATCAAGGATGAAGACATTCATAAGACAAGCTTCAGAACAAGGTATGGACATTATGAGTTTGTAGTGGTACCATTTGGTCTCACAAATGCACGAGCTACATTTATGTGCCTTATGAATAGTGTCTTCAACAGGTATTTGGACAAGTTTGTTCTTGTTTTCCTTGATGACATTCTTGTTTATTCTAAGAATGAGGAAGAACATGAAGAGCATTTGAGACTGACATTACAGTTGCTTAGGGAGCATTGGTTGTTTGCAAAGTTGAGCAAGTGTGACTTCTATAGAGATAGAATTCAATACTTGGGTCACATTATCTCAAAAGAGGGTATATCTGTGGACCCTGACAAGATTGAAGCCATTATGAATTGGCCTACTCCAAGAAATGTGACAGATGTGAGATCTTTTATGGGACTTGCAGGATACTATAGGAGATTCATTGAAGGATTCTCCAAGGTTGCACATGCCATTACTTCTTTGCAAAAGAAGGGCATAAAGTTTGAATGGATAGTGAGGTGTGAAGAAAGCTTCTAGTGGTTGAAGAATCTTCTCACAAGTGCACCGGTTTTGAAAGTTCCAAACCCAGTGAAAGATTATGTGGTGTGTACTGATGCATGTGGTCAAGGGCTTGGAGGAGTCCTTATGCAAGACAACCACGTGATATGTTAAGAGTCCAGAAAGTTGAAGGAACATGAGAAGAACTATGCTACTGATGATCTGGAACTTGCAGCCATAGTACATGCTCTCAAGATGTGGAGGCATTACTTGATGGGTAGAAGATTTGAGCTAAGGACAGACCATTGTAGTCTGAAGTATTTGTTTGATCAACCTACTTTGAATGCTAGGCAAGCGAGATGGCTGGAGTTTTTATGTGAGTTTGATTTTGAGATCAAGCACATAAAGGGGAAAGAGAATAAGGTAGCTGATGTTTTTATGTGCAAGAAATGCATGTGGCATCCGTTAGTGTTTTCCAATCGAAGTTGAGGTAGCAGATTGTTAATCATGTTGCTGAAGATGAATTGTATGTGCAGGTTAAGGACAAATTGCAGCAGCAAAGCCTTGAAAAGAGGTATGAGGGATATAACTTGGAAGAATATGGACTTCTTACTTACAAGAACTGAATTTACATTCCAAATGTAGCTTATTTGAGGAGAGTTGTTATGGACGATATCCATTAAGCTCCATATTTTGGTCACCCAGGATATCAAAAGACTATCGTTACAGCTAGAAAGCAATACTTTTGGACAGGAATGAAAAAGGACATGGCTGAATACATCTCTAGGTGCATGAAATGTCAGCAAGTGAAAGTTGAGCATCAACATCCAGTGGGTTTGTTGCAGCCTTTACCAGTTCCCGAATGGAAATGGGAAGTTATTTCCATGGATTTCATTACAGGATTGCCAATGACTTAGAGACGGCGTGATTCCATCATGGTTGTGGTGGACAAGTTGACAAAGGAAGCACATTTTATACCAGTTAAGTCTACGCATAAGACTAATGACATTGCAAAGATCTTCATGAAGGATATTTTCAAATTGCATGGATTGCCAAAGGCAATAGTCTCTGACAGAGATGTCAAGTTCACTTCCAATTTTTGGAAGGGGTTGTTTGTGGATTTGGTTACAAATCCGAACTTCAGCACTACCTACCATCCTCATACTGATGGGTAGATAGAGAGGGTAAATCAAGTGCTTGAAGACATGATTTGCATGTACGTGATGGACAAACCAGCCAAGTGGGAAGATTACTTACACCTGGTGGAGTTTGCTTATAACAATGGACAACAAGCATCATTGGGGATGAGTCCATATGAGGCTTTGTATGGTAGGAGGTGTAGGATACCAGTGACTTGGGATAATCCAGTGAACAGAGTTGTGATTGGTCTAGAATTGCTCAAGGAGATGGAGCAGGAGGTTGTAAAGATCAGGTAGAATCTGAAGGCAGCCCATGACAGACAGAAAAGCTATGCTGATAAGCATAGGGTGAACAGAGAGTTCAGTATTGGGGATCATGTTTACCTCAGAGTGAGGGAAAAGAAGAGTTCCCTGAAGCTTGGGAGTTCTGCCAAGCTGTCACCCAGATACTGTGGGCCATTCGAAGTGCTTGAAAGAATAGGGCCAGTTGCATATAGACTTGCATTGCCTTCTAGCACTAGGACTCATAATGTTTTTCATGTTTCTTTGCTTAAGAAATATATACATGACCCTAACCATGTGATTGATTTAGGTGGAACCCAAGGGAGAGTTCCGAATTGAGCCACTGCGCATCCTCGACAGGAAGGTCACCATGCTCCGGAACCGATCCATAGGACAGGTAAAGGTGCAGTGGGAGCACTATGGTCTTGAAGAGGCTACATGGGAGCTAGAGGATGCCATGCGATTGGCACATCCATTTTTGTTCAAATCTGTGGAGCACTGAGGTGATGCAGTGTAGCATTTTGTTCAATTTTGTAAGCACCGAGGCAATGCAGTGTAGCATTTTGTTCAATTTTGTAAGCACTGAGGACACTGCTATTGAAGGGGGAGGGAAATGTAACACCCCGATTTTGACCCTGTTGCATTAATGTATATGATGTAAATATTATATTGAATCATGACAAGGAGCTCAAGGCCAAGGCCTTGCCATTGATTAATGTTTGGTATATAGGCGATCATGGTTGATGCCTATGGTTTATGTGCTAAGTCAAGAACGTTTGTAAACATCATGTAAATATCCAAATTAATGAAAAACCCACAGCCAGCTATGTCAATGCAATGAATAATGAGATGGGGGCATGATTTTCCTGAGGATAAGGGGGTGGGAATGTTAACCTTGAGCCAGTTTGGGGAAACACCATGTGTCATGGGGAGAACCCATTAGAACTGTCAACTACCCTCTTTCTTGTCTTCTCTTCCCAACCATTTATTATGGTAGAAGGTGGTTGAGGTAGTTATTGCTTGGAAGGGGAAGAGTATGGGAAAATTTGAATTGGGCAGAGCACCCATTTTTTGAATGTCATGTTTTTCTTGCATGGACAAGCAAACACCAGAACTGTATGCCAGTTTTGACCCACACGTTCAATTTTGGATTCACTCTCACGTTTTGAGAGCTATGGGAAGTTCTGGTTCACTAAGTTATTCACCACCATCTGCATTTCCCAAGGGAGTGACATTGTGGTAGCATCGGAGCTCTTCCTGTGTGTATCCTTCACTTTCTGCGTTCTAATTTGGGTGATTTGGTGAAATTCCAACTAGTATTAATGTAAGATATCACAAAGAGGTACTAAGGTCGATAAACCAAGGGAATAATATTGGCATAATGCTTGTACTTGTAGACCCAATGCATTTAGGCTATTTACCTGTAGCAGTTTAGTGTTAAAGGTGGTTGATATCCATCATCAAACATCAATAGCTTAGGATTCAATAATAAATAGTTTAGGATTCAGTAATAAATATCTACATGGATAATAGTATCTATTAGTGCCTTGCTTTAAGGCTGAGATGGGCAGGATTTGAATTGCAACTCTTAGATACTATCCAATACTTACTATGAGAGATAAGCTCCTAGTAATGGATCAACTATTAGTTAGTTAAAGTTTTACCTGGCATCATAATCTTCATACCGAGAACAAACTCTTCATCTATAGGTTATATTATTATCTTTGCTTACATGTTTTGTTCTTGCCTATCCTTAAGGGAATAAACAAAAACAACTAGGCCTTGTTTCAGCAAGTGGTGAGCCAAGGGATTTATCCCCAAGGTGTAGGAATCGAAGGTGCACAGGGTCTAGCTAGGCTTCTCTTCCGACAAGCGAACCAAGAGAGAATGTGCCACTACAAATTATAGCATGATGGAGAGATGGAATCATGGAGTATTCTCCGGTGTTGTTGTCGTACTAACTTGGATCTAGGCGCTTACGATTCTTTGGTGACCATTTCAAAATGTTGTATTAGCTTGGTGTCTTTGGTGTCCTTCAAGTTTAAAATTACTAGTCATGACAACCAACATTTTCATAGTTGAGGGATAGTCATTGAACCAATCCTACTTGAGGATCTAGCTTGTTTTCCATTTGGGTAGCAAACGACCTTTGTGTCTATCCCTTCATGCTCATGCCAGACTCCTTTATCAATCCACAATTCCTATGGGAAATCTTGCGAGTACGAATAGAGCTTTCAATGTGATGCGACAATGTCCTAATAAGATTGGACAATTCCAAAAACCAGTTATTGCATGAAATATCATAAGTACTAAGTTTCATCTGCCCTTGTTACGGAATATTTTTTTCTTTGTTTGACCAAGGTTTTAGTTTTGCCGCATAAAATTACGTTAAGTATACTAAAACTATTGTTATTCAAAGTAGGAAGTTGGTGAGAGAAAGGTGAATCAACTACTTGTTGGGAGGTCCAACCCATTGCTATATTCTCTCTCTCTGCAAAATGAAAACTAACAATAATGAAGAAGCTAACGACTAATGGAACTCCTAATAATAATAAAAAAACTTAAAACTAACCTTGCATGGACATTTTTTATGATTGCTTGAGAACATAACTTCTAGCAATAAGATTCAGAGTGTTGTCTTGGCAAGGCAACTTTTGTTGAAAATGATGGTATCCCACCCATATGTTGTCTTTTTAAACATTGCATGGACACATGCTGCCACTTGTCTCTGTGATGGAGAAGTGCGTTGGTCACTTGCCCTAACCTCATATCACTAGGAAATGTGTAGTTGGAGAGTGTTCTATGCACTAGACTCACATGTCTTATATAAAGATTCATGCTTGCTCTTTTAATAAGGTTTTTTATATTTTAATGAAGTTTTATCCCTGTTGTTTTTTTTTTTAATTTTGTATAAGATGGTTTGTGGATAGAAAATTCCTTGGTGGATGATACTTTTGTTCTTTAAATATTTCTTTTGCTTTTTATTCAGTCGATGTGTTAAGTTTAGAGAGGTTTAAATCTTGAGGATGCTCTTTGTTTCATTGTCTATAAAATGATTGTTGGAGCTCCTCGATCAAATATGATGTTCAAATTGGGAGTATGACATGTGCAACCTAATTGTTGGCTTGTGGGTAGCAATAATCTATGAACACAAGATGCTCAACAACCTTCTCAATTTAAAAAATCTCCCAAATTACCCCTCTTGGGTGCTCATAGAAGGCCAAACCAGGGCCCTCAGAGAAGGCCAAACTAAATCAAAACAGAGCACGCATTCTACTTCATCGCAATGTATATATATTTGCTTCATCCCGTCACTTTTTTTGATACCTCGATGTCTATGCTCTAGGTCTTTTATACCTTCCTTTATGTTCTCCTCCAACATTTACTGCATGGACTTTGATTTTCACACAACAAACTTAATTAAACGAGCATTCATGTGCTCTTAGATCATTCCTACTGTCTACTCCTTTTTTCTGTGCACATATCTAAGGTTTCTTTTGTTCCTAGAATATATTATTTCCAATCATTTCTAAAAATCAATAAACATTATAAAACATAGCGAGCCACCATCCTATCTTCACAAATTAGAGCATATAGGGGAATATTATGAGTAAAAGGGTTGGGAACACTAATGCCAAAATAGAATATTGAATGTAAAAATGTTGGACATCCTTAAGCCCAAAGCCTCCCAACATCTTTTCTATGGTAATTGGGTCCACTATTTTATTAGATTACACCTCGTGGTAAATTTTCAAGTCATCTTTTGTTTGTTGTTAGGTGATCATATTAGGTTATTTAGTGTTGTGGGATAACATAAGATCTATCTCAATTAATGTAATATGAGGTTTGGTAACTCGTTTTGCCTCTATGGAATAGTTGCTTCTCTAATATGGTGCAGAATCAAATCCATCTATCTTACCTACGTATTTGTTGCATTGTGAATGTTTGTTCTAAATAAATCATGTCTATCTCTTACACTTTTTGGGCTCTTGAATACACTCGATAAGATTCTATTTGATCCCTTTTTTTTTGCATCTTACTTTATGACTTGGACTAAATGGTAATCTCGATCCCATCTACACTCCTGTGTTACTAGTTATTCCTAGTTACAATAGGACCAAGTTAACCCTTGATCCAATGTGGATCCAATATACATATATAATATCTAGCATAAGTACATAGTAATTTATTGATCAATTATAGTAAATACAACTAGGACCAAGTTAACCCTTGAACCAATATCCATATAAAATCTCTAGCATAAGTAAATACCAATTTATTTATCGATTATCTTAAATGTAATTATAGTTTTGAAAAGGAATGTGCACTTAGTATTTATGTTTCCTGCAATAACTTCTTATTGTTTTAGCTTTGACACAACTCTAATAATTAAAAAAAAACTCAATCCGAAAAGGTAGGGATCTGTTACTTTGCATCTTCCACCTTGTTAATTGATTGAAATTCAAGTGGAGCATTGACTCAATGCGATTGACTAAAACAAGTTTTATAAGTATTTTTGTAGATGACGCGATTCTTTTTGGGGCTGGCACCTATGAAGAATGGATGGCTCTCAAGGTTCTATTGGACACATTTTGCGCAGCTTCTGGAATGTTAATAAACACTGAAAAATCATGTTTCCTTACTAACAATGTTGAGGATGGAATGATTTCAAGGATTACTCGTTCCCTGCCCTTCAGATCCCAGCCCATGACCATAGGTTTCAAATATCTCGGATATTTTATTAAGCCCTCGGGTTACTTAGTTAAAGACTCGTTCTGGCTTATAGAAAAATTTGAAAAAAGGATTTCTCATTGGTCCTTTAGGCTTCTCTCATTGGGAGGGAGGCTGGTTCTCATCAAGGCTGTTCTTACCCGCATCCCGGTTTTCTAGTTGGCACTTGTTCCCATTCCAAAATCCATTCTGGGAAAGCTGAAGAGCCTAATCTTTGATTTCCTTTGGTGCAAAACTGGAGATAAGAAAAAATATCATCTAGTCGAGTGGACATCCTTATCAATACCCACTTCACAAGGGGGCTGGGGGATAAAAAACCTTGAATGGTTTAGCATCTCCTTAAGAATCAAATCCTTCTGGCAAGTTCTTTGCAGCAATGGTCTTTGGTTTAAATTAATCACTGTGAAATATTAAGAAAAAAACACAGTGCTGTCTTGGATCTGTAATAAGCTTTTCTCTGTTAATGGTGTTTCTATTATTTGGAAGGGCTTCATTCATATTATTTCCTGGCTTGGACGTGGTTTTATCTGGATGGTTGGCGATGGTAAAAATATTAGAGTCGGTCTAGATCCCATCGCAGGCATGGATTCTTGTTTTCTGCTGCCAAGAGACCTCCATGACTACCTAGAAGACTTCGGTATCACCTCGCTGAACCACGCAAGGAATCACTCCCTAGGAACCCCATCATATTGGCTCACAGCTTCTCACTTGGATCTAGGTGGAGATTGGCACCACATCTGGAATAATTACATCAGAGGACTCGAACATGGAAGGATAAGACTTGGGATGAATTCCAACAGTATGCTATGGGCATATAAAAACCACTTGGGCTCTATAATGGCCGCAGCAACATATGACAGTGTGGCAGATTCTTTTGCAGGTTCTCAATGTGGAATACATTCCATTCATCAGATCCTTTGGAAGCTCAAAATCCCAGAGAAGATTCACTGCTTTATATGGATTCTAACTAGTAATAAGGTTCTTACATGGGATCAACTGAAAAAAAGATGCTTTTAGGGACCCGGTCTCTGCATTATGTGTAAGGAAAATGAGGAGTCAGTTCAACACCTATTCATGGATTGCAAATATACAAAGGTTGTCTTCGAAGCTGTTTTTGAACATTTTGGCACTCGATCTCATCATAATTCTGATATGGGTATTTCAGTGAGTCAGTATCTGGAAGCATGGTTCCATGTTCATTCCATGAATTTCTGCCATCTTTACCTGCCACTATTTACTTTCTGGGTGATATGGAATCAACGTAACAGGTATATTTTTGAAGGGTCTCCTCCAACAGTTTATGGGAACATTCATCAAGCTGAAAAGCTCTCGCATACCTTTACAGTGCCTGCAAAGAAATTAAAGCTCCGAGTTATTGGCGATCCTCCAAGGAGACAATTTCCCTGTGGGTATTTCGATGGTGCAGCCGCCAAGAACAATGGAGGGGCGGGATTTGTTTTACATATTAGCAGCACTCATAGTGTGCATTTCTCCTTAGGATGTGGAAGATGTACAAATACCAAATCTGAATTGATGGCTTTATGGGCCCTTCTCACGGTATCAAAGTTCATGGGAGTACCACTCCTCACCATCTATGGCGATTCACTTGTCATAATTTCATGGGCCATGGGAAAGAGCACTCTAAACCTTCCTCATCTGAGTCACTGGAGTGATGAGATTAGAGAAATTCTTCAATCTTTTCCGGGAATGATCATGAAACACATCTTTCGTCAGCATAATCAGATTGCGGACAGTCTCTCAAAAAAAGCTCTTCCCTTAGACTCTGGTTATGGGACTTTCAAAGAAGTCATGAATGATATTTCTACTGATCATGGTAATTTTCGATTATTTTAGATGTGTTGTGCTCTTCTTCTTTAAGCACACCATTTTTCTTGTTTTGATTTGGGATCAGTATCACGTAGATCTGACCAACAAACTGTATGCTCACGATCCATGCTGTTTTCTGTTCCTTTCTGGGAAATGATATATATTTGACCTGTTTATACAGGAGTGATGATAAAGCCTGTAAAATAATCAGGGTTGTGCTTTGCCAAACATGTTTTGATGACAGGGAATCGCCACAGTAGAGAGGAACTCCTCATTGACTGAGCATACATGAGATTGATCACTTGATTGACTATATAAGATGATCTTTGATTCAATTTTTAATAGAATAACAAGATCTGGTATTTTTTCTACTGAAAAAAAAAGTATAATTGTTGATTTGCATGTTAAAAGCTTCACATTAGCCAATTGATAATGCTGATTGAAGTTATGAGGCCTTCTAACCATTAGTTCTTTTTTATTAAGTTTATAGTGTTGAACATTGTGTTTAAAAAAATAAAAGCAAGTATATAGTGGGCCATTTTTTCAATAATTGTTTCAACTTTATAATTTAAGTCTCTAGTCTAAGTTCTTTTTTTTTACTCCGGTTTGTAACCCATAGGTTTGAATAAAGTAATCATTTCTCATCTTGTATGTTGAAGTAAAAAATATCTATTTAAGGATGCATTTTCAACTGAACTTGATATCCAACTCAATGTGTATGTCAAATTTGGTGTTGATGGAGGGTGGGGTGTTTGTTCATAAAAGTGATATGCATTTTAACCTTGTCAATTGAGCTAAGTCACTAAGGAAATTGGAGAAAACATAGGAGGGAGGTCAAATATAATCTTGAGTTCACAACTAACTTAGAGGTTGCAATCTTTTATAGTATCGAAACTAATATGCTCAAAATACTACATCCCTAAAGAGTTGTATTCATTAGTTGCAATTATGATGTATTGTTATTATAGACAATTCAAAAAGCATGTACCAAAAAGATTAAGCTAGAGTAATTATCATTGGCAGTTGTGATCAATATTCTATATATAATCAAGTGGCGATGATCAATTAGAATAGGTACAATGAGGTGGATAACAACCATTGAAGACGTGGTCCCAATAGTTGATTTGTACATGTCTAGGGAGACCCAATCAACTAGAGGAGTAGAATGGAAGAGAAGTGGAGGTTCATGCCACACTCTTACTGAGTAAAGTGTACAACCCTATTCACACATTTGTAAAGCTTAGTAAAGCCTAGTCCCATTGATATAGTTCCCAACTTTGGATACCATGCATGTCCCTATCCACATTTAATTGTATAAAGATCTCTAATAATGGATGTGTACCTATCCTTAGACAAGAAATATTTAGAAGTGACAATATGTTTCACCCATCAATGTTTGTTTCAAATTACAGTATGTCCTAGTTCTCACAAATATTGAACCCTTACCCTTTCAACTATGTCCATACAAAGCGGGGAATGCTAGTTTTATTAAGGCTAATACATTATTGTCCAATGATTTATGAGTCATATAAACATAGGCATATTAGTTATATATTTGTATGTAAATTGTAGTAACAACTCACCTAAAACTTAGGATGTGTGAGCAATAAAGAGAGATAACAACAAATCTCGTACTTCTTAGGAGAAAACACATTGTATAAATATCTCTTTAAGAGTGAAAAAATCCACAAAGTTTTGTGTACACTTCTTTCATTGGATTATATTGCTAGAAGGTCAAAGCATTTCACAAGACACATTGACATCCTTGTAGGAGTGCTCTCATATTGTTACTCATTTATGAAATATGTATAAGAAAATATAAGCTTAATTGACCAACTTATGTGCTAAGACACAATTCTAAGCTCAATCGACCAACGTATGTGCTAGTCACAATTCTTGCATGCCTAAAGGCACCTGAGCATGTACTATTGAGCCTTTTATTAAACAACAAGCAATATTCAGCCTGCAAGCCATTTAATGTGGCGGCAGCAGGCTTGATGTTCGTTGAATCTCAAGCTGTTTAGGATCCAACGAGCATCAAACCTGCTACAGTTGCATTAAATGACTTATATCAAATTGAATATTGCTCACGTTTATGCATCTTCACATTACTCGATGTGTGCAAAAACTTTGTGAAACGGATAAATATGGCAAGAGCTATCCATTGAGCTGCAGAGCATTTAATGTGGCTGCAGCAAGCTTGATGGTCATTGGATCTTGAGCTGTTCGAGATCCAAGGGTCATCAAACCTGCTGCAACAACATTAAAGGCTCTGCAGCTCAATAGATAGCTCTTGCCGATAAATATAACCCAGGCCAATTTTTTTTGGGATGTTCAACACCAAGTATGCTCGCAAATACAATCAATACTACAAGTTATGTACACCTAATCGTACTACAAGTTATGTACACCTGATCGTGATAAACCATACTGCCATTTAAAGTAGGTTAGGTTACATATACACGGTTAGCATAGCGAGTAAACTAAATTGCCCAGAAACGAGACTAAACAGACTCAAAACCGCCACGATTCTGAGTTAACGAACTTTCGACCACGGTTAGGTTAGGTCATGGCAAGGGTCAGATCACAGAGCGGGTATATATACCTACCTTGATCTCTCTTAAAATCGATAAACTTGATCTTATCTGAGCGGTTTACCTGTTTGTGGTCTCTGTGGGGAAGAAGGGGTTGTCGAATGAGTGAAGCCATGTTGCCGCCGTTATTTCTTGCGGGCATGGTAGCAGGCTTGCATCTATCCGAAACCCTAACCCTCCCTTCAGATGCTCCAGCGATAGGCACAAACGCCGCCGTGACGACTGCCCGCGAGTTGAGCCCATGTATATCTGGGCAATGCTGCATCCGCGGGCTCACCCACTTATCAAAATTCAAAACTGATAGTTTTCTGCTTTTTCTGTACAAATATTTCGTGCTATCGTGTGATGTGAACTGATTCTTATTTTGGCTTTGTTGCAGGAAGCTTTAGACGTGCTGTTTCCCCTGCATTTGTTATAAGAGAATGGCCTTGGTTTCTTCCGCGAGAGGTTATTCGAGTAATCTGTTGATTGTCGATGCTATTATTTAGTGCCTGAATAGTCTTCAAGAACCCTAAAAGGGTTTAAGGCTTGGGTTTTGGTTAATTGATTACAGTGATTTCAGATTCTAGGGTAGTACAAAATGGCCCTCTTTCTTGTTTGTATGGGTGGGAAAAGCAAGGGTTTCAGGAAGTCTAGATAGTGCTTGCCAGAATTAAGGGGATCTGGAATATCTTGATCAAATGGTTGTTACGGGTTGAATGCCATCTTCATCTTTAAGATGTTCATAAACTTCTATCTGGTTTCTCCTATATATTTAGGGTTCCCTTCTGACTTTGGGTAATTTAATCTGCACCTCAGACATTGTACTGGAAGAAGTTGTATAAAGTAAAAAAAGTAATTTTATGTGACAAGAGCTACTTGTGTGTGACATATTCTGTCGATGAGATGAATTTTCATAGTAGGAGAACATATATATTAAACTAAAGCCAGTTCACATGCAAATTGAGGACATAATATCAACGGTTCAGAACTTTTAGCCCTATAACTGGGGAAGGAGAAAGCGGAATGACAGGAGATAACGAGTTTTTATATAAATTTAGTCTTTGTATTATATGGTTGTTACTGGATACAATTGCTATTTTTCAACACAGTTTTATGGACGGGAAATATCCAAATTTTTAGGAATCAGAAATATTTGAATGCATTTACCTTTCCCAATTTGAACTTGTGAATGGGAAGGAAATACATTTTCTTAACTTGTGAACTATAACTATGAACTAACTAGGAGGAAATATATTGTGGAAATATAACTATATAATTATAACTAGGAGGAAATATATTGTGGAAATATAACTATGAACTAACGAGGAAATATTGTGGAAATATAACTATGAACTAACTAAGGAGGAAATATATTGTGCTTGATTGTTAAACTTAAATTTTTTTTTTTACCCATTTTTTATTGGAAGTCTATTCAAGTTTGTACATAATAATAATGAAAGGATGGATGAAAGGTCTTGTACATCATTTAAATCATGAAATACAATACACTTAAATTAAGAAATACAATACATCTTCTGAAATGTTAAGTTCATTTGTGAAATTTGTACATTTAACTTATGTTCTTAATTGGTAAGTACATTCAAGTTTGTACATAATAATGTGTACACATATCACTAAAATCAGGAACATTTACATGGAATTTTTTACAACAATGATGGAGGAAGCAAAGGAAATATACATACCAAATGTGCATACCACACTTACAGGAACTGATAGTAATGCCAGTTATGCAAGAAATTAAAAATCCTATTTATACCAAAAAAAAATGCTAACCCAATACTCCATGAAAAACTGTGAATTAACCCCCTAAAATTTGAACCATTTAATTAACCCCTTAGGGTCTAAGATTCACCCCATGGTATACTACTAATTAATCCTCTAATGTTTGACAACCCTAATCCATGAACTCACCTCTAGAGCCACTAATTAACCCCCTAGAGTGTAAGATACCCCTATGCTAAGCCACTAATTAACCCCTCATTGTTTGACTCACCCAAAGCCATTAATTAACCTTCCAGTGGTCATTGTCCCACAAACCACTAATTAATTCATAATGTCTAAACCTTTTGCCGCCTCAAACACCAACCCACTCAATTACTACTACCTAACACACTACTTCTAAGTAATCAAAAGTCCATTACTTGACACTTCTAATTGGTAACCTTGAACCTCCTCAACCTTGCATTGACTCCATCAACTAACTTGAACCTCTTTAACCTTGCATTGACTCCATCAACTAACTTGAACCTTAACCCATTGCCCTCAACTTAGAATCACTATACCACTAGCATATCAATGGCCATTATTATTGAAAAATATTGAGACACTAACCCTTCCACCTCAAAACTTATAACCTTGAACTAAGCCCCTAACATACTACCCCTTAACCATTGGACAGTCCATTTCTTGGACTCTCTTCGGACCAATCCCCCAACTCACCACCTCCTTGAGTTTAACCCTTAACTAACTTTTCCACTAATTACTGCTTAACCTCCAAGCCTCTAATGCATTAAACCTAAAACCCCATTAGCTCCATAACATTGCTTCCTAATTTGCATGGAATAATTACATCAAACCATATTTAGTTAGGTTACATTTTGTTTTCATCATCCATATGGTCTCATTTTGTGTCAAGGCTATACAATTTAATAAGAAAATTTAAAGAAATCCAACTTCTTCTTGTTAATGTTGTTGGGTGGATCTCTTAAAACCATTGATTAACCCATAAGCTCTATTTCAGTCCCACCTACCCGTAAGCTCTTTCCCCTTTCACCCAAGGCACTAATCAAATCCCCAAAGTCTAACTTAGAAGCCCAACTAACACCCCTAATGTTAATGCTAAACCATTAATCAACCCTCCTAACCATGAAAAAAACCATTGTTTAGCATATTAAGAAACATGGATGCTAATTTTATTGTAATTTGCAATAGGTCTAGCATTTTGAATGATTGTCTATGCATAGTTACATCTCTTTTAAAGACAACTTTGGAAATTTACCCCAAAACAACTTTTGACTTTATGTACACTCATTTTACCACTAATTAATCCTTAACCTCAAAGCCTCTAATACATTAACCTTAAACCCCATTAGCTCCATAACATTGTTTCCTTATTTGCATGGAATAATTACCTCAAACCATATTTAGTTAGATTACATTTTGTTTTCATCATCCATAGGGTCTCATTCTATATGTCAAGACTATCTTTTCTTGGTATGGTGAGCTGGTGTGAAACAATATAAAATTATGCACAACAAAGTTAAATCAAGGTACAATTCAATAAGAATTTAAAGAAATCCCTTTACCATTGATTAACCCATAAGCTCTATTTTAGTCCCACCCACTTGGAAGCTCTTTCCCCTTTCACCCAAGGGACTAATCAAATCCCCAAAGTCTAACTTAGAAGCCAAACTAACACCCCTTATGTTATTGCTAAACCATTAATCAATCCTCCTAACCATGGAAAAACCATCGTTTAGCACATTAAGAAACATGGATGCTAATTTTATTGTAATTTGCATTAGGTCTAGCATTCTCTTTTAAAGACAACTTTAGAAATTTACCCCCAAAACAATTCTATTTACCTTATGTACACTCATTTTATTGAATTTAGTTGCTAGAAATAAGGCCAATAACATGCATTAACATGAATACAATAGTGAATTAAGGAGATTCATGTTGGAATCAAGGGTAAGGTATGGAAGAAAGAACACTAAAATACTTTAGTGTGTTTAAGTGTAGGTTAATAGTGGGTATAAGTCAATTTTATGTTAACTTCATTATGTGGGGAGCTTTATTTCAATCATTTGTAATATTTTATTGGTTTGTGTATGTGTTAATTTTAGGTCGTGTTTCACATTTAATAAAATTCAATTAAATAAATCTTAATTATCAACTATAAATGTATAAATGTTCTAAATGTTCTAAGATTGTCAATAATAGTTTGAGAAGTTTTTCCTCAATCAATGATATGCAAATTAGAAACTAATGTTTTATTTCAATCCTTTGCAATATTTGATTGCCTAGTGTATGTGTTAATCTTACGTTGTGTTTCACATTTAATAAAATTCAATTAAATAAACCTTAATGATCAGTTATTAATGTAGAAATGTTATAAGATTATCAATAATAGTTTGAGAAGTTTTTTCCTCATAATCAATGATATGTAAATTAGAAACTAATGTTGATTTACAACTTTTAAGCATAACAACAATGAATTTCTTTGATTTAACCAATAAAGATCAAGAAATTGTTTTTATCTTTATTTTTAAAGCAATTCTTGATAAGTAAAAGATGAATTACAATTTCTATCAATCTATATATCTTCATTCACAATCATCCCATGCATCCTTATCATTGTTCATATTTAATCATACCCTTATTCATATCCTTGCTACATTATCACACGAAAGTGATATTGCATCATCTTCATCATTAAGAAAATTTGTTCTTAGATCAATTATATATTTAGCATAGCTATTTTCATCATTTTCTTTATAATCTATTTTTCTTGCATGTTAGATCATCTAAATTCTATGTTGATTTTGTCATCATTGAGGTCTTTTGGATATGTATGTATGCACGATCTTTTTTTCCTATTAATCATGTTGTCATGATGAACATTATCTTATAGCCAATCATCACATGAAGATTGACCTCCAACCTTATGATGCCATATTCTTAAAGAGACACTGCTATCATCAAATTCTTGTTCCTCTTCTTGAACTTCATAATCATGATTATTTGTTTTACAAATTATATTATTACTAGATCCTTCATCATTGATATCTATTTCTTCCCTATCCCATTTTGCAAGTCATCATTGTTGTGCTTCATAATGCATGACTAGTTATTCTTGATCCACAATATCTTCCAAGAAACATACATTTGCATGAACATACATAAATTTGACCGTTGTATGACATTGTTAGTGATTAATAGACAAATGTGTATTGTTAATAACTAACAACTTATATACAATCGTTTTACCTTGAATTTATGTTTGATTGAGTGAAATAAATATATACTCAAAATGAATTGGTAGAAGGTACTTCGAGGAATCTACATAAAATTATATGATATGGGGATCATGCCACAATGAAAGAATCAACCATGATAGATCATTTTTGTTAGTGCACATAAATACATACCGTTCTTTCAACCATGATAAATCATTTTTGTTAGTGCAAATAAATACATATCGTTCTTTAACATCATATAGAAATGTTGATCCCATTTTCAATCATGTTGGCACTTACCTATGCATCATTGATTCCATCTTGACTTTGTTCACTAACCCATTCTAGTGTGGAATCTTTTCCCCATTCCCCATTTAAATAAGTGGGAAGATGAGTATTTCATGAATTTAATCTCTTGAATTCTCTTCACTTGTAATGTTTCATTGATTTTTTGTTATATAATCTACAATGATGGGCAATTATAGTTGGCAAAATGCCTTGGTCCGTCAGCTTTTGGTTGAACTTTTAATCCCAAGTGGTCAGGTGTTGGTCGAGTTTCATAAGTAAAGAGGCTAATGTTTGAAGGTCAAGAGGTAGAGCGGGTTGGTTTAGATTTAGTTGGGATTGATTTTGGTTAGTATTCTCCAAGTTGCTTTGGTTGTGGGTGTGTATCTTGGGAGCATAAATGTACTAACTACAAAGAAAGAAGGATTGAGTCTATTACAACATGGTTGTAAGATACACACACACACACTTAATTATGCCCTACCTCAATAGAGTCCTTGCATTGTGTTAATCATATATATATATGCAAGCATCATGATTCAACCATTCCAATGACATAGGTCACAAATAAGGGTTTTTGAGACTCCCCCCCATATGTGTGTGTGTGTGTGACCTATGTCATTGGAATGGTTGAATCATGATGCTCACACACACACACAAAC
>LPNX010827280.1:323082-355818 GCA_001517045.1 Pseudotsuga menziesii
CACCAACATTGAGTTTGTTGCTATGACAAAATGAAGAAATTTCACAAACAGGTTGCAGAGATCAGGATTTCCAAGTTTTCCAAGGTTTTAAAGTGGTTGTTATGCACTTAGCTCTCTTATATATCTGTGGGGTCCAACAATGGTGTTTGACCCAATATTTCAAGGATTTAACTAATGAGGCTCAAGTGTGCCCTTAGCCATGCTACTCGACTACCCAGGTACATGAGAGTATCTTCCCGAGTGTTGTGCTCGGTGCCACTATAACAAGAAGAATATTGTTGGTTGGTTTCAAGTGACATATGGGGGGATGTTGATATACGATAGGTACGTGGAAGTGATTCTATGTGCACGTGCTATCTAATGTAATACTACTAGAAGGGGTACCAAATTTTTGTGATTATTTAAAGACACCAAAACAAGTCTCAAGTTTTTTTTCCTATAAAATATTTGTTATCCACCCAAATGGCACTTCTCTGTCTGAGTGCCGACATTCCCTATGTTGGCACACAAAAGGACATTTATGGATTGAAGGTTGCCTAAAACACTATAGATGGGCATGTTATGAAATAAATTCATTATCCATGTAGCTTGCCATTTTTACCTTTGAATATGTCAATTGCTGTACGCGCCTTTGCCTATATGCAACCCGCATACATACGCAACTTTTCCTACAGTATGTCGCGTACTGTACGCGAGTATTTGTAATTGCAACCCACGTACATATCTGTACGCGGGATTCCCTTGGAGTAACTCGCGTGTCATATGCGGGTTGCCAGTATCAATACTCGCGTATGCTTTCCTTTGACATTAAAAATAATAAATCGCTATTATTTGAGTTTTGTTAAGCCCTTAACTATAACCATCTTAACTGTCTCAACCTCCTCAACCCTCGAAACTGCCTTATTTCACTAAGTATAAATAAAGGCCTTGGGGAGGGTATTAATCAAAGATACTTAGAGAGCAAAGTTATGCTGGTGGTGTCTATTCAGAAGTTTTTGGAGCAGTGGAACTCAGAATCCTTTGGGTGCAGAGGAGTCCTTGTCTCAGGCGTTGGGTTGTAATCTTAACTCATTCACTATTGTTAATAAAGAGAATCCTTCTTCCAAATGTGTTTTGAATGTCTTTCATGTATCATGGTTTGATGAATATTTATGATTAAGCACTCTATATTTTGTTTATCTAACCTGCCATATATACATGTATAAGCTTGCACTTGGAGGATTTGCTCTTTACAGGTGAAGGAGAAACATCCCTGAAAGCTTTGGAGGAGAAGCAGAGTGGAAGAGGACAAAGCTAGGATCCACCGTCGTGAATTGGGTGAGTCTATACTATCCTCTTGTTTCTTTTCTGTACTCTAAAGTTGATTGCCTGCAAGTTTTATGAGTATGTTGGTAACCCGAAACCTTCGGTTATAAGGTGTTTATTCCTATACAACAAAATTGGCGACTCCGTTGGGGAGCCCAAACTGCTGTAGGTTATTTCTGTCACCCTTGACCAGTCTTTGCCTCGAAGTTTGTGTGTGGTATTTTATCCTGGTTCATGCTTACCATAGTGTTTGAAGGCCTTGTGGATTTTTCTTTTCTTTTTTGAGAAAATTTTTGTACCTGTACGCGGGTTGCTCTCATACACAGTTGCGTACAGTACGCGAGTTGCCCATATACATAGTCGCGTACAAGCCTGAAAATAGGTATTTGTGGGCTAGGGTTTGCTTGTCCCTGTCCTTTTGTGATTCCTGTTTGTTAGTTGGCTTTCTTTATAAATACTACGCATTCAGTCTGAAGACCTTGGTGACCAGACTTTGTGCTTTCTCATAAAGCCCTTGGGTTTCTTTTGTTTGGATTGTCTTCTGTTTGCATTTTGAAGTAGGTTGTCCTATTTGGGTTATAGGTTGAAGTGTTTTTGTCCGAATCAGTGATCAAGGTTTGGGCAATGTTTTTCCAGTCTATCTTTTGATGGTGGTTGGTTTGTCACTTACCTTTGTGAGTTTGCAGTGATTTCTTGTCATTGTACACACCCAAGCTAGGGTTCCCAGTCTTCCCTTGTTGGTTGATTCTTGGTTTTATTGACCTGTTTACTTCAGTTTGCTTATTTTATACAGTTGATTTGATCCAAGTATACTCGAGTTTAGTGCATTTTAGGTGCATAGTAGGGTTTGAGCATTTTAAAAGGTGAAAAGAAAAACATTTTCAAGCTTTTGCATAAGCAGTTTTCATTTCAGTTTTAAAATATAATCTCAAAAACTACAAAAACATAGTCTTAGTTTCTCTTTATCATTTGCATTTGTTCATCAATCTATATTTACAAAAAGAAAAAGAAGTTTGCTTTAATAGTGGCAATTTGCTTTGAAAAAAAAAATATACACCTTCACTTTTTTTTATTTCTTATCGAGTCAAAAACACCATAGTTCATTCCTCCATTTCCTTCTGAGTAAGAAATAGCCCTTTAAAATGAACAAAATAATTAAAATTTACTAGTAATTTTTATTTTTAGGGGCCTTTCACCTACTAGCTTAGGCTAGACTTGTGGGATAGGAAGTGTAAACTTCCCATAAGTTTTAAAATTTAGACGTAGTGGACCATTCTTCAGGTAAATCCTTGTCTTTATCAATTGTATCTGGGAAGCTCCTCTCAAAAGGGAGTCAAGCACGAGGCCGCGTGGAGGCATTGGACTGAGGAGATAACCCTCTGATTCCTTGTCAAAATGTAAATCATGACTTTTACGCATCTGGAGATTATGTCCTAGACATAGTTTTGGGCTTAGCTACCCTGCCCATGCGTACGAGTCAGGCTTGCGACTGTCCCCCCATACTGTTGGTATAGCTAAGGTATCCTTTAGTCTCTTGAAATTTAGGGTTCATACCTAGGTAAATCGGAAGGCTATTTCGGGTTCACCGTGGATAGGCTTGGAAGGTAACCCTTGTTGTAAGTGTGGGAGGGCGGTGGGTGATTCCTCTGCTTGTGCCTAAGAACCACTTCAAGGACGCCAAGTAATCGTTCTTCATCTTTCTTCGGGAAAGCATATCTTTCACCCTTGATTGACTGTTTGAGACTTTAGGAATTTTTATAGTGTGTGCTCTGTGGTTTTGTCTGTGTTTAGTTGGCCTTAGGGTTTGATTTGTTAAATTTTCAATCGTGGAGGACCAACCTATAAGAAGGTCAAGAAGGTTACAAAACCTTCCTCCTCTCGTCACATTAGAACCTCCACCTCCACCCCAAAGGCGGAGATTGGACATGGATGGTTCATTCGAACCGGTAGGAGTAAGTGAAGGCCTAGGTGAACCATCACTTATAGCTAACCGTCTTAATCTTGATACAGTTGAGATAGAAGACTTGCAGACTGACGAGTTTGTGAGGAATTTTAACACACCCTTGACTGATTTAAACGATCTTGTGATCGTTCAGGTTAGAACTTTTGATTCACCCGTTTTAGGTGTCCCTATGGGTAGGATTATGACTTTTGCGGGAGAAAGTTATTTTGTGTTCACCTCAGCTGTTCTGGCTGAAGGGGTACTACCTCCCTCAGTAAGTGCCCCTAGATCTAGCATACCTTCTACACCTTTGACTCCGACAAGCTGAGTGGTCCAATTGCCAGTTCACTCAAACTTAGCAGGTACTTATGGTGATATGGTTACTGGGATTCCTTGTATACATACTGTTCCTTCTTCCTTCCCATACACTACCCAGAGTGGTCCGGTAGGATCCTCGGCTTTCGTCCAAGGATTTCCTTGGAATGGGGGGCACATTCCCCCATCCACTCTATATGTAGACCCATCACCTACTTATGTAGGAGTGTAGTTTGGAAACAACACCTCTTATGGGAAAAGTTTTGAAACTCTGATTTCGGCCCCGTTTACGAGCTCTCCCTTTTCGTTATTTAGCGGAGGGATACAGGCTCCTGTCTTTCAGACCCCAGTTTCGATTGGGATGACCCGAACTTCTTACACTGCAACTCCCACTCACAACCCTGTGGCTTACAGATGGAACCCATTTCAGAGTAATCTACCCACTTCGCAACCGACGACAGGGGGCAACCCCACCTTTACCTATGGGCATTCAGGGGTAGGTCCCTCTAATCCCTAGACTGGCACTTTTAGTGCCCCGGCTCGACCCAAACTTCCATTCCTGGCAACGTTAAACTTTCCAGATTTGTCTAAGTTGATGAATGACCCGATGAGGCATGACCACTCGTGGCCACCTGTTCCCACCAAATTGCCATCGGACATCCCTAAATTCAAGGGCAAAGTTGGTGAAGATCCTGGGGCTCATGCCACCACATTTCATTTATGGTGTTCTTCAAATTCACTGAATGAAGATTAATTTAGGTTGAGGCTATTCCAGAGAACCTTAACAAGTACCGTGGAAAAATAATATATTGAGTTACCTTCTGTTGCTTTTAGTAGTTTCTGGGACTTGGCTAGTGCATTCCTTAGCCACTTTCAGCTTCCGGTCTGATATGATTTCAGAACGGACTTGTTATCTACCTTTAGGCAGAACAAGGCTACCCACATATTGGATCATGTCCAAGAGTGGAGGAGGCAAAAGAGCCTTATAAAATCCACCATCCCTCCTAAGTTCTTACTAGAGTGGTTCCTTAAATCCCTGTTACCCTACATATCTAAGGACGTATACACCTCAGGAGTGACGAATGAAGAAGAAGCCATTCTCAGGGCCCAACAATTGGATTTGATTTATTCAAAATCTGGGATCTTGTATGAGATTATCCCTGAGGCACCGAGGCCTACCCACGATGTGAAGAAGCCTAAGCTTGGACCCATGTCGATGGTGTGGTTGGGTCTGTAAATTCTCCCATCGCAGAGTCTTTGGCTAAGCAACTTCATCAGTTGTCTGTCAAGCAGTCTACGGCGGAGGCAGCAAAGGCTGCCCCCTCCCCCCAGAGTGCAATTTCTTTTGCACAGACCTCTCAGAAGGGCAATCAACAGCCCTTTGGGAAGAAAAAGAGAGGAAAGAAAGGAGAGGGAAACCAAAACAAGCAGAAACCTGCGAATAGTGCTGATGGGGGCAAGAAAGAAAAGAAGAAGGTTAAGTTACCATGTAATTGTGCCACGAGGACCACCTTACTCACCTTTGTCCCCTTATGGAACAAGCCCAGAAGCTGCTTAAAGCTCAACAACCGGCTGTCCTGAAGGATCCTTTTCCCCAAGGGCAGAACTCTACTTCAGCTTCTAATGTAGCAGGGGGCACTCAAAATGCCCATGACCCAAACTATATCAACATGGTTCGATCTTCGACTTTGTTACAAACGAGGAATACAAATTATGAGAAAGATACTTCTGAGAAGGGTAAAGCTGTAGGTGAAAATTCTAACCCTCTCATGATAGAGAAGCCTGCTGAAACTATGCTGAAGATACCGAAAGGTGTCTTCAAGAAGACTTTGCATAACCCTAACACTAGGGCTGCTTCAAACTACTCTGTGGTTGAAGATCTAGCCCAAACCCCATGTGCAATGTCAGCTTTAGAGGTGTTACAGAGTTGTCCTGCCCAATGGGATGCGCTCTTAGCAGCTTTAGGCAGCATGGACTCATTGAGTCTCATGGAAAAATTTCATTTGTCTGATGTTAAAATTCTCCTACCTTACCATGTAGCCATATCAATAGATTTCATCCAAGGTGGAAAGACCATTGGAAGGGCAGTTGTTGATGAGGGTGCTTCTACATGCGTTATGTCCTTGACTTGTTGGAAAGCTATCAGATCCCCATAGATGGTCCCGTCAAACACTCTACTTACTGCTTTCGATGGAAGGTCCTTCCATCTGCATGGTATCCTGCCGGCTTTTGAAATTAAGCTGGCAGGGAAAGCAGTGTCTGTTGAGGTAGAAGTAATTGATGCACCCTTGGACTATAATCTGTTTCTGGGAAGAAAATGGACTTATGCAATGTCTGCTATTGCGTTGGCTGTCTTTCGTGTAGTGGTTTTTCCATATGAGGGAAATTTGGTTACTATTGACCAACTTGATTTTACTCGAAAAGTCCGTTTAGAGTCTAATGATTCCGCTGTGCCATTGGTTGATCAGGTCAAACCTGCTGCACAGAGCTTGGGGGCTGGAATGTACACATCACTGATGGGCACATTTGATCTTCCAGCCCCAGTTAACCATATTGGTTATACCAGTGTGGGGAGGTCCATAGCCACAGTTGTTGATAGGACTGATCCTTGGGTTCTCCCTTCCCCCCACAAACCAGAGGCACCCTTATCGGCAGTGGAAGTATCTTACCAAGCTATCACTCAAACCACTGTTGACCCCATTCCGGATCCTCTCATAGACTCGGAGGACCTGGAAGAATTTTATTTGCCTGTGTGGGCGGAAAAATCTTTGCACTCTACGGACAGTTTAGATATGGTTTTACCTTCTGATGAAGCCATGTTGGAAGCCATGAGTGGACGTGGTAAGATCTGTGAGGATCTTCACCATCGATCCTATTTTCTTCCAGAACTAAGCAGAATAGAAAATCAAGAGTTTCATTTGAGACTGTCAGAAGATGTTGATACACCCATCAATCCCTTACCCAGGGAAGGAATGTTTGCCGAGGGGAATATGGCAAATATTTTCGCCACTATACCTATTAACATCTCTGTAAATCCTGATGTCGTGGAAAACATATACACAGGTGCAAACTGCTCTCCTGAAGAGATTGCTATCTATACTACCTTGTTTAAGGAATTTCGTGATGTCTTTGCCTGGTCATATGAGGAGATGCCAGGCATTGATCCATCGATTGTTGAACACGAAATCCGAACATATCCTGATTCCAAACCTGTTCGACAAAAATAAGACCTGTTAACCCGCTCAAAGTAGCGGCTGAAGTTAAAAAACTGTTGAAGGCTAGTTTTATTTATCCCATAGCTTTGACAGAATGGGTATCCAACCCTGTTCTTGTTGATAAGAAGCAAGGGACTATCCACCTCTATACTGAATTCAGAGATTTGAATAAATCCTGTCCTAAGGACAACTATCCCACGCCATTTATAGACCATATTATAGATGCTTGTGCGGGAAGTGAAGTGTTCTCGTTTATGGATGGTTTCTCCGGATACAATCAAATTAAAATAAAACTGGAAGACCAACATAAAACTACTTTAATTTGTCCTTGGGGTACCTTCACATACAAGAAAATTCCCTTTGGATTGAAAAATGCTGGGGCAACATTTCAACAGGCTATGAACTTTTCCTTCCATGATATTAAATCCATTGTCGAACTTTACCTTGATGATCTTCCTGCACATTCTCGTAAGAGGATTCAACATCTAGATCACTTACAGTTGATATTTGAGAGATGCAAATATTATAAAATCCACTTGAATCCCCACAAGTGTGTATTCTGTGTCGAGTCAAGAAGATTGCTCGGGTTCATTGTCTCTAATAGAGGCATCCAGGTGGATCCATTAAAAGTAGAGGCCAATGTAAATCTTCCTCCTCCTCGTTCTATCAAGCAACTTCAAAGGCTACAAAGGAAGTCTAATTTTCTTCGACGTTTCATTGTTAACTATGCCAAGATTACTAAGGGTTTCATGCACCTGCTCAAATAGGACACCCCATTTGTATGGGATGAAACTGCACAACTCACTTTCGAGGCATTGAAAAAAGCTTTGTTGTCGACGCCCTTATTGCGTCCACTAGATTATTCTAGGGATTTTATATTATATCTAGCCGCGTCTGAGTTGACCATTGGGGTAGTGATGGTCTAGGAGGACGATACGCTCGTAGAGCATGTCGTTTACTATCTTAGCCATGCTTTGGCCGGACCTGAACTTAGGTACTCCCACGTTGAGAAATTAGCCTTAGCAGCTGTCTATGCTGTTCAGAGGTTACGTCACTACATTTTACTGAGGACCACAATAGTAGTGGCAGATGTGAATCCGTTTCAATATGTTTTGTCCCGACAGATTGTTGGGGGAAAGTTCAAAAAATGGATAGTCATTCTCCAAGAGTTTGACTTGGATTTTCAGTCTGCTAAGTCTAAGAAGTCCTTAGTTTTTGCTGAGCTTATAGCAGAATTTCCTACTGAAGAAGATGTAGCTGTTGAAGATGACTCATTCCCAGATGAGCATATCTTCTTGATATCCACCTCTGATCCTTGGTACAGGGATATTCTTATATATCTCCAAACTTTGAAGTACCCTGCAGCTTCCTCACGGGAGGAACGACGTAAATTATGCCTTCATGCTAAGAACTACCTCATCATAGGAGATACATTATATCGAAGAGGGGTAGATTCCATTTTGTGTCGATGCCTTACCCATGAGGAAGCAGAGATTGTTTTGAATGATTCCCATAGTGGAGCGCGTGGGGGTCATTTATCTGGGTTAGCAACGGCCCAGAAGATACTACGTGTCGGTTATTTCTGGCCCACGATCTTCAAAGATTGTGTGGAAGTAGTGAATCGTTGTCATCCTTGTCAGCTTTACACCAGGAAAATGCAGTCACATCCTGCTCTGTTGTTTCCCGTTGTCTCAGTAGGCCCCTTCATGAAATGGGGGATTGATTACATGACATGCTACCCAACCTCAGCTGGGGGGCATAAATATATCATTGTCGCTGTTGACTATTTTACGAAATGGGTAGAGGCAATGCCTACTTTTAAAGCCGATGGAGAAATAACAGCTTTCTTTGTATTCAATTAGATTATAGCATGGGTTGGTATACCCAAGGTGATTGTCACTGACCATGGCAGTCATTTTCAAAATAGCATGATGACGGAACTAACCACTATGCTCGGATTCAGACAAGAACATTCATCTTCTTACTATCCGCAAGCAAACGGTCAGGTTGAGGATGTAAATAAAACTTTAAAGACTATCCTTAAACGTACAATTGATGCAACCCTTTCTAATTAGCACATCATGCTATATCCTGCTCTTTGGGCCTACCGAACTAATGTCAAAAATGCTACGGGTTTCTACCCTTTCCAACTCGTTCTTAGAGTGGAAGCAGTTACCCCGATTGAGTGTGAAATCCCATCTCTAAAATAGCTATTCATGTGTTACCTGATACGACAGAGCTTGAGGAACGTAAAAGTGGCATTGATGCCACTTATGGAGTTCTTTAGCCTTGTAACTTAAAACAACATAGGATATACAAAGGTTAAGATGCGATAAACCATAAATTATAGAACAGAATAAAAAATATTAGACAACCAAAAGATAATGATGGAAAAATATGAACTTTATATTAAGAGATAAACTTATGGAAGCATTGTTCATGATCCTCTTGGGGTAGGGTGATCTTTCACTTGAGCAGAGCTCTATTACAATAACACTCAACAAAACTCTTCATAGCCTTGTATCTCTTTAAATAGGTTTCTTAGATTCAAAACCTATCTACTTTACATGGTAAAAAATTAACAAATATAACTTCCTAGTCAGTTTTAATTAATAAAGAGACCCTCTTTATATTTATTAATGAGCATTAAGTTACTCAGTCTTATATCAGAGATATGGAAATATACAATTGTGTGACTAACTTCTAAAGTAGGATAGGTTAGGGTAGGACCCTAACAAATGAGGAGATTTTTCTTCTGTCACATGATACGGCTAAATATGTTGACATGTTTTACATATCATCATCCATCACTTCTATGACCAATGACAAATTATCATCAACAACTAGAGTCACTCAATACATGGGATCATACAACATGATTGACATGGAACCTTCGCATGATCATCCTCTGTTTCAAATGATCACAATTCAAAATGTATCACAATTGTACCTAATATTCCAAATGACTTCCTCGGTTTCCTTTTTCACTTAGATGAAGCCAAATTGGAGGCCATGAATTCTCATAAGATAGTGTGGGATGATCTGCATCATTGTTCCTACTTGTTTCCTCGGAATGCATTCCTTCAAACACGACTAATCAATACATTGTAGAAACCAAGGAAATTATCCTTCTTGATCACATTGATTGGTTTAAAATCATATCCTTGCTCTTGATTATTTTGAAGAAGGAAACATGACCAACATTTCACAAACCATTAAGGTGGATATTTCCATCACTCTTGCCATCATAGAAAACACCACTTGGAACCTCTTGTTCTGAATAAGAGGTAGTCATTTACAAAGTATTATTCCAAGAGTCTAGGGTTAATTTCAGCTGGTCATATGTAGAAATTTCAACGCTCGACCCCAACATTCTTGAACATCATATTAATGCATGGCTTGATGCTTCACTAGTATGATAGAAACATTGACTAATAGACCCCTCCAAGGCACCTAATATCAAAGAATATATCAAGAAAATCCATCGTGCAAGGTTCATCCCCCCATTGTACACACATCTTGGGTATCCAAGCTTGTCCCTGTTAATAAGAAACAAAGAACCATTTGAGTATGTGCTAATTTTAGAGCCTTGAATCAAGTGTGTCTCAAAGAAAAAATTATAACCCCCTTAATCAACCAAGTGGTTGATGCTTATGCTAGACATGAAGTCCTATATTTTATGGACATATTTTTTGGATACAATCAAATACATATCCACTGGTAGAATATGTACAAAACAACTTTTACTATGCCATGGAGCACTTATTCCTATCGTTTATGGACTTTGGACTCAAGAATGCCAAAGCCACATTTTGATTGCGCTATTTCCTAATTGTTTAATGACCTAGTATGCATGCTCTTGGCATATCTTGATGACATTATGACCATGTCCGAAAAATGAGCCAACCATCTTAACAAACTTTGTACCATTTTTTGCGATGTTAACAGTACAACATACACTTGAACCCCTTTAAATGTGTCTTTTGCATCACAATGGGACATTTTCTTAGGTTCATTGTCTTCTAAGAGGGGATCACTGTCAATCCCTTGAAATTTCAAGCCATCCTTGAACTACACCCTCCAAACATGTGACGTCAATTATAGAACATTTAGGGAAAAACCAACTTTATTCATCGTTATTTTCCCAATTAGCTACACAAGCACATGGATTTCTACGTCTTCTTTGAAAGAACATGGCTTTTCAATTTAACAAGCAAGCACCAAATTCCTTCAAGGAGTTGAAGAAGACACCTCTAATATTTTGGTTTCCACGCCCAACTTTGACCAGGATTTTATCTTGTACATATTGACATAGGGGGTCTTAGTCGCATGTATCTTAGTTCAAATAAATGGGAATCTTTGAAAGGACATCATTTACTACATCAATAAAACACTATCTAAACAACCACTCATTACAACCATGATAATTATATTGTCCTTGGTTGTAATCTTCTTAATGCAGAAACTACGCCACTACATCTTGGTACGTAAAACAATCATAGTCACAAAATTAAACCCCATACAATACATATTATGTTGATGACTTATCAATGGTAAGTTTATTAGATTGATCATTATTCTTGAGGAATTCAACCTCAAGTGTTTAATTCCAAAAAGTAAGAAATTCTTAGCTCTTGTTGAGTTTAGAACTGATCTCCAAACTTTTGAAGTGGGACCCCTATAAGTGGCGGTTTCCTATTGAACACTTGTTCATACTTTTTCCAAATACCCTTGATGTAGAGACATCTTAACACATCTTTGCACGGAAAAATTCACTTCACTTTTCATGTGACAATCATCATTGTATCCATCACCAATACCGTTGTTATCTCCTCATTGGAGACATTCTCTACTACAAGGCTCTGACATCATCTTATGATGACGCTTATCACATGATGAGGTTGAGTGTGTTGTTAACGATTCTGATGGTGGTGCATGCAACGACTACTTATCTAGATTAAACATTGCCCAAAAAATCCTCCATGTTGGATACTTTTGGCCATTTCTCTTCAAAGGATGTATTCACGCCATCAAAAGATGTGAAAACTATCAAACCTTTTCTAGAAAAAATAGAGCTCCTCCATCCCCTTTGAAATATATATTCACTACCATCTCATTCTACAAATGGAGGATTGACTTTATAGATTTCCAACCATTCTCTAATGGCCGTAAGTATATCATCATCATAATTGATTACTTTACCAAGTGGGCCATGGAGATGGCCACCTTCAACAACACATGCGCCATCGTTGCTATATTTTTTTTAAACAGACCATCACATGTTTCGATGTACCTAAATTGTTGGTATTAGACAATGGAACTAAATTCCAGAATTATATTTTTTAGGATTTGTCTTTCTTGTTGGGATTCAACCATGAAATTTTCACCCCTTACTATCCACAATAAAATGACAAGGTTGAAACCATCAACAAAGTCCTTAAGACAATTCTTCAATGGACAATCAACAAGAACAAGACCAATTGGCACCACATGTTGTTCTTATCATTCTGTGCATCCAAAACATCAATTAAAACTCAGTATGGTATTCACTCCAGTCATCCATTTTATGATGTCAAGGTAGTTTTACCTATCAAATGTGAGATACCCACCCTCTAAGTTGTTGTTAAACTATTCTCCTGATACTCCCATGCTTGAGAAACACCTTCTCACTTGGAACATCTCAATGAGGATTGCCACATTTTGTTACAGAAAAATGAGGCTATGAAAAAAAGTTCCAAAGCTCATTACAACCGCCATGTTTTCCCTCGCATCTTGTACTCAATTTTTATGCAAAATAAGACACTAAATTAGGACCTGGTAAGTTTTTCCTCCTTTGGAAAAGACCCTTCATCATCAAATGATTTAAAAAAAAACATTGTAAATACACAATTTTATGTTTCTTTTTTATTATTTTTTTACCTTGGCTTGGCATATTGTTTCTCAAACACCATTCTCATTTTCTTTGTACATGACATAAAGTATGGAATATTATGTTGGATTCAATGATGTCACAATACATTAGTAAAATAATCTCACATTCACTGGTTGGGCTATTTACACCTCGATGTATACACTTTTCCACAAGGGTGAAGCACGTCTCGACCATTCCACTAATAACCAATCAAAGTATGATGCCATAATTAGACTATTAGTTGATGCAATCCACTTTTGCATTCACCATATTCATATATATATGGATTCTCAAATCCTTTTTCACATTTCAATAATGTCTTATGCATTCGTTGTCCATGCGTCTTTTTATAATGATATTTAACACCCATGACGAAGAAGGCATAAGATGTTGACTTCAAAACAATGAAACTTACAGAAAATTAGAGTCAATTTTCTATTTTCCTAGGGAATAGGTGAACGATCACTAAACCCATCCTTATAAGTGTGACCACATCAATTTGGTTGCTAGATTGGGCCTATAAAGCATGATTAAGGCTTCAAATTGGGCCAAAAAATGCAAAAACCACCCATTCAAGTAAATAAAGGTTCAATTTTGCATGGAGGAGACTTGTAATATGCACTTCATAATAATCATCTAGTTTAAACCTTATTCAAATCTTAAAAGAGACCTATTGGGTGAAAACATAGAGGTTAGACAAAGGTTGAAGATCATTATCATGTTAGAGCACAAGATAATTCTATTGTTCAAAAATTTTTCATTGAGGTTAAAGGAAAAGGATGAGACTCAGGATCTAGACAAGGGAGTACAACAAGCAAAGTCAAGGATTGTAAGTACTACATTTTTCTTCAGTGATTAATACAAATCAATTCACTTCCCCGACAAAAGAAATAAGTAAAATAAGATATATGTGTTGTGTTTTGTACTTGCGATGGATAGATTAGTTTCTTTATGCATGTTTAAGATTATTTACTTGTTGAAGGGATGAGAAAGGTTTTGTTTTTTCTTGTGTGCATAAATGTTCTCACAACTTAGGAGAAGGGATCATAATTCAAGAACTTAGCTTGACAAAGTTATGGACGAACGATAATAACAAGGTACACACCCCTCTCCCTCCTTTTCAAAATTTTTTCTTCATATGCGTGTTGAATCTAGGGAATAATAGAGTAGTTGTTTTTATCTATCAGTGAGATTAGCCTACTCACCAGGGAAAGCACTTAGTCAATTAGCTTTGTGATGCTTTCCTTAACAACAAAGTTGGAAACCTTAGGGGAAAAAATTATTTCAAATTTCTTTATATCATGTTGATTTTTATCTTTTATTTGTTCTTTAGAAACCATAATAGAGTTTTCCTTAACTTGGTGGCCAGTCTAGGAAAGTTTGGGATAGATCTGAGTAGTTTTGCTGAACATTTAAATCATTTCTCTCTCTCTCTCTCTTGGATTGCCTAGTCACACCTATTTGACCAACAATAGATATTGGTGGCAATTTTTAGTCTATAGTAGAGACCAAACCCTTTTTGTCACTCTTTTTCAATCAATAGTAGTGACCATTAGCAAAAACAGTTATTTTTCAACTTGTTTTTTTTTCCCAATTTTTTTTGTCTTTTTATCTTCCTACGTGTGTTGTACTAACACATAATACTAAGGAGTATTTGATGAATATTTTTTATTTCTTGCATGGTATATTTACCAGTAAAAAATCAAATATTGGCCAGTGTCTTCAGAAGAAAATTGAACAACTCTTCAAGCCTTTTTTTAGGTGAATACATCAAGTAGGATATTTTTTACAAGATCTTTTACTATTAATTGCATGTGTGAATTACAACTTTCATTTGTGAATACATGTCTTAAATCAACTTAAAGAAATATTGCTTGAAATCAACACACCTTTTTGTCCTTTGCAATTTAGCAGTTTAAGAAAGAAAACATTACTTATTTTGTCTTAAGACCTTTGTTGTTATCACCAAAAGAAAACATCAACATTAAAGACATTCCATTATTTATTGTAATTTATCAACCATAAATGTTTTGTTGTATTTAACAAGTATCATTTTATTTTTTTTGCATTTTAAGAAGATTTCAAAGATTTTTTTTCTTGTTGTCGCAACTCTATGCTGGTTTTGTCAAATTAAACTCAAATTTGCAGTGATTGTATGTCAAAAATCCTTCTTTATCAACCATTATAATTTGTTAGCATCGAGTATTTCATACTTTTTTTGTAATTACATTGGATTGAATGGAAAAATTAACCTCTTTTCTCTCTTTTAGATTACAAGTTATTCATCGAAAGGAGTTAAGTTGATATTGGCATTTTCCATTCTTTGGTTTGTCACTTTGAGTCAATAACATCATCAACAAGTTTCACACCATACCTTTGAATTAAACAACAAACATTAAAATAAAAACTTAAATTAAAATCAATAAGAGTTCATACTATAGCAAACTCATCTTAGATTAAGCAGTAGGCCTTGGTTTAGGGTTGGAGAGTAAACATCTCCAAGGCGACCAAACACAAAACTAGGAAATTTATTAACAAGAGAAAATACATTATTAGAAAAACATGCTTGTTGGGAAAGAACATCTAACACATGTGTCAAGCACTAGGATCATGCAGGGAAAGTGGAGTATATATCCCCTCAATTTTTTAGTGGGATTAATGCATGCATGGGGTTTTTGAATTGTAGTGACAATTCCTCGAGGTGACACCAATTTTCTATATAGATTCGGGTTGAGGAGTAAACAATCACATTGCCCATCCATATGCATAATCTTAACTCATGATTGTTCCCCCTGATCATTGATTGTGAAGTGATAACCTTAGTTTGTATTCCTAGGATATCACATAGGTGACTGGAAGTGGAAAATCCTTGGAGTGCCCGAGATATATTTTTAACATTTCCCTTAGCTCCTTTGGAGGGTATTTTCCAAAGACAGGTACCTGTACCTTGAGTTATAGTTGTGTGATGGTTATTGTAAATGTTTCATTCACACATTTGTTGATTAATTACTAGAAATTCATATCCCCAAGATATCATTTTTTAGAAGGCCCTATTTACTTAGCTCCTCACTAATTGGTTAAGGGACTTAACCACCTGTTACCACCTAAGTTATACTTAGTGGTTTTATTATCAAGTGAGCCTGGTGAACCGGAAAAGGATAACTTGTTCGGACTTCAGAAGACCTTTGGAAGTACTTTTGGGAAGTGCTTGTTGCACTATATCACATATTCATACCCCATGGGGGAATTGTAATAAATGTTCTAGCATGATAGTGTCTGTAAAAGACTCGGTCTCTTAGACTTTATTTGTCAATCCGATCAGCCCAAGGTGTTTTTTCCTTGGTTATTATTGGTTGTTGAATAAACGATTGATAATTTCTGAGTTTTTCACTCCATACCTCCAAAGTTGGGGTGGTTGGCTTGGCATTTAGACCTATTGAGGTTATTAAAGTCTATGTGTCAATGTATAAACATGCTAGACATCATGGTCGAGTCATATGAACATGTCTAAATCCCCCTAGGTTTTTTCATTTTTTCAATTTTTTAGTTTTTTCAGTGTTTTTTTATTAAAAATTTAATTTTTCCAAAACTTAGGCTATTTTTTAATAGTTTAATTGGAAAAATTGATTTTGTAATAAAAGTGGGCCAAATAATCAGTTTCAGTCATGTAGGTGCTCATTTTCAAGATAAGAGCACCATGTAAACCCATGGACCCACTATTTCCTAGTTTTGAGTGATCTTCCATCACTTAGGTCAAAAGGCCCCAAACATCAATTATTGATTATTTTAATTAATAAAGTGGATTCTCACCCGATTTGATTGAAATAAGTCAGATCTGAACCAGATTGACTAGATCTGACAAATCCTTGACTGAAGGAGGTGATCAAATCAGATCCAGAGTTGATCTTCAGCAGTCTTTATGGGGAATTGCGCCCTCTCTCTCTCCTCCACACGTGTGGGCTCTCCTGGATGCTCTGTGGACTGATGTGTCAATTTATGGGTTGATGTGTCAGCTCAATCAGGCCCCCGGTTGACAAGTAGGCTCAGTTCAACTTCAGATCTGCATTGATTGACTCTCGATCAGCTAATTTGATCTGTCTCCTTGGGATTTGCACCCCCCTGGGATGGATCTCCTGGTTTTTGTATATATCCAAGCACAACAGCCTCTTCCAATCTAGTGAGAACTAGGATTAAGGTGCTGCTGCTATTGTACTGTTGTTATTATTCATTTGGAATAAAGAGAAGCTTTGGAGGCAAGACGGTGTTGTGCCATTGTATGTGTGGATGATCATTGCCATTTTTTTTACTGAGTTAACCTGTATCTGTGTTCATAATTTGCTAATTGCTTGTGGATTCGTTGCTAAGATTGATAATAAGCTTATTATAATCTTGATAGGAAATGTGATTTTCAATAAGTTTATTGGCCATGTCTTTCCTTTGATGCATGTTTAGAGATCTAGATTCAGCATGTTCTATAAGCTTATATGCATGTTATTCTGAATCTCTGTGTATGTACTAATCGGATCTCACAAGTTTTTCGGAAAGTTTTTTGATTTCAGCTGAGCTGCAGGTTCCTATATTGGAGAGGATGCTGATCTCATTTACTTCTTCACTCTCTCCAAAACCTTCCAAAGGCATAGTCCCTTGACATTCCACCTGAAAGCTCCACTGTGGATCTTCAAGGCTATCGACATTTCTCTCCTCCTCTTCCTCCCTCAAAATAAACTCTTTTACCCGGTCACTTTGTTCATAGCTTTGATATTGTTTAGATCTATCACATAGATATATCTTCTCAAATCCCATATTCTAGATCTTGCTCTTAAAAGGTTTCATAAGCATTCTAGATCTAGCTTTAGGGAAATCGTCCTTTTTGCATGGAATTTTAAAGAAAATTTGTAGCTTGCATGCATTAGATTTGTGTTTTCTGCTATAAAATATAAATATAGCAATAAATGCACATCATATTGGCTTCCTAAAAGGAAATCCAAGATCCCAAGGAAAGCTTGCTTTCCTTGGTTCCTTTTTTACCTTTTTTGACTAGTTCTTACTTAGCATTTTTTGGTTAAAAGTAAGCTGACCCAAAGGTACTTTCAGAGTGATTTTGGGAATCTTTCAGTATAATAAGCTTGCTAGTTTTTAGCTTCCATAACAGAAAAAAGGAGGAGCTGCTGCTCAAAAGTGACTTTTGGGCCTCTTAATCCCCCCAAGGGTCTCCCTTTTTGACTGAAATCTTTAATTTTCATACTTTGTAAGCTCTTGATTTCATTCTATATAAGAATCAAGAGGAATCATATCAGTTTGATGATATTGTAACTGCTGGTAATAAAAATAATTTTTGAATAGGCTCTTTCGAGCCCATTCCCCATCCCCCCTGGGGGGATTTGCGTCCGTGTCATTTTTTGCTTTTCATTCATCTTTTTCAATATAGCGTAGTATTAATATAAAGGGTAGTATACTTTTATATAAAATCAATTCCATATTCCATTTCTATTTTTTTCAAAGAAAATTTAATACTTACCCCACGAGCCTCCTTTTGAGTCGAAAGGTGAAGAAAGGTTCGTGGTAGTCTAATTAGAAAATTGTGGTTTTTTCATATTTTTACATTTCATTTGCTATCATCATTTGTTTCAGTAACCATACTAAAATCAACCCCTCCTTGATTCCCCGATTGAGGTCCACTTGGACCAAAAGAGGTTCTTGGAGGGTTTTCTTTTTTAACAAGAACATCCATCTCAAAATTTACTAAAATTGACAAGACTCCGGTGTGTATGCTCTGCACTTGGATGCGGTTCGTCCGATTAGTCAATTTGTATCAAAATCATTTGAGTGACTAGTATAATTAGGATTCAATTTTCCAAATTGACAAACCATCAGGTGAAAATCCAACACCTAGATCAAACCATTACGGTGGAAAAATACCCAAAGGAAGCGGGAATTTATGAAAATGACCTCGGGGCGCTGATCTCTGTCACACCCTAACGGGTGCGTTATGAAAAATAGCCCCAGAGACTCCATTCAGCCCACATATTCCTTGCGGGTAGCCGTGAAGGATTAGTTTTGGACATACTTTAAGCACTCTCGGGTATATCTGGAGTCCAGCCCTTCGCCTAATTTTAATCAACTCATATCTTCACATTAACTTAAAACATACCAAGAGGCAATTACAAAACATTTACTCCAAGCACATGCAAGTATATTGATTTCCTTTTGACTCCATTTTTAAGGCACTGGTTATTTTCTTGCTATATATTTATATTGTGTCTCAGCATTGTGCTTTCGTGCACTCATTTTTGTATCTTGTCATCTATGGTTGTTTATGGTTAAATTTCATACTCCTAAGTAACTCATTCAGTTCAACATCACCATACTAAGTAATTTAGCCTTAAGTAGTAAGTTAATAGGGTCTACCCGCCTTGGCTTCATTAGGAGTTGAGCCTAAACGGAGGAGTCAAGAACAAGGTGACAGCCTTGACTTGAGACTTGCCCCCAAGGACACACCGAGTGGCTTGAATATTTATGCCATGTGACCCAGGTGTGTGTAAGGTGGCAACACCACCCTACTTTCATTTTTGGAAGAGTATTTTTTCTCGCTGTGACTTAGAGTTCTTTTTGTAGTCACGTGCTTTACGATACTTTGTGTCTAGCTAGACTTAAGTTTGATTGTTTGAGTGTTTTCTTTCATTTATGATTTAAAATCTTAAAAAACATCAAGGAGGTTGACCAACCAATCCACTGTTCAAGGTTGAATAGAGGAGATTCTCCATCAATAGAAGGTCCCTCTACTTCGTTGGAGATGCTCACACTCACCTGACACTATTCAAAATAATTCAAAAGATGAAACATATACAACTCTTGTTAGTCCTATTGGAAAGCACTTATCTATGAGGATTCCTTCAATCCCCCTTCACACAAATAATTTTGTTCAATGTCCTTTAGACATAATTGATGAATTTTATCCACCAGAAATCAAGACTATTTATAATCAAACACTTGTCAACATTAATCCTCCAACAAATACTCATAGTCTAGTTGTACTTGCATTGGATGCCTCACCTCCTACTAATTTGTGTTCCTTGGTTTATGATTTGCATCACAAAATGTCCGGTCCTAATGCTTCATCAAATGCCCAAGGATCTAATTTCACCATTCCTAGTGTAGCTATACAATGAACCAATGCTTCCTACATACCACAATTTAGTGGATATTCCCTTGCTACTAGCATGACTCACAATTTGGGTACCCATTCTTATGGAATGACAACAACAAGGGTGCCAGTTCAACCACATGGTTTCCTTGTCACTAATGTGACTACCACGAGCACTTGTGTGCCTGTTACTAATATCTTGAGTCATAATCCCTGAAGTTTTCCAACATCAACTTTAGGTATCCTTACTGGTGGGTTATCTTTAACAAAAATGGATTTTCCCTATGGTTGGGATGTCCCATCCAACACTAGAAATATCTCAGGAGAATTTAATCCTCCTTAAAACGTCTCTAATTTTTGTCCTGGTCTTGTTTCTAGGGGCAATGCTACATTGTGGAATGTTAATTATTCTGGCATAAACTCTTCACCTTGGAGTGACAATGTTCCATGGTATTATCTTCCACATTTGGGCAGTAATGTTCTTGGGGGTAATCCTACACCATCAAGTGGAAATATTCCTACGGGAAATCCTCCTCCTATGAGTGGTAATGTGTTAGGGTGGACATATCCACCTATTAACACCACTCCATCATGGAGTTGATTTTTTCATGAGAGAAACCATTCTTCTTGGGGAACATCCAACACTCAACTTTGGGGGATACATTACTTGGAATATCAATCAATTTTAGGGATAGAACTCCACCTCTTGGGGAAATAAATCTCCAACTATTACAAATACTATTGGGTATGTTGGAGACATTTACCCACCATGCACACTTAATTTGGTCAATTTGGCCTTGTTAAACCACTATCCTAAGTTTTATTGACTTAATTGGAATCAGAGGAGCACTGTATGACATCAGCATGAGCACACCCACGCCTACCTTCAGTCAAGGAGGCCAATTAATCCTTCTCCTTCATTCGGGGAGGCTAACTAGAGCACTCCGGGGGTGATCTGAGTGTCATAAATGCACCTAATTGCTAACTGATCATTACAATCTGTTAAACTAAGTGGTGAAGGGACCTCCATTCATTATATTGATTATTTTATTAATATTTAATGAACTAGATTCAACAGGGGCGCCTCCAACCACCTCTGATGGCCAGTTTGACTTCAGTTAACCTCATTGGGGTTCATTGGAGTTAATGATGCGCTACCACTTGTTAGTTGGCATGCAGTTACATGTGTCTGAGCTACTTTCAGTTAGACTCAGTCATTCATTGCACTCCAACTTCAGTTAGGACTTAGTTGAGTCAACAATACTTGATCAGTTGGTTAACTAGTGTGTTTATTGTGGCTTACAGTCAGTTAAGCTACACCCACTCATTCAATTGGAATGACCTCCTTGGGGATTTGAATTATCTTGAAATTCATGCATCTTGCATGATCATTGTATTGTATTATTCATTATTCATTGATTATACAGAGCTGCAACATTCTATTGCAGCACCATTTTGCCAATTTTATGCATATTTGTCTGTATTCTTTGTGAGACTGTGTTTTCAGTTCCTAGATCACTGTGACAAATTAATATGGTATCAAATATCACGACATGACGAAGCTCAGATCTCTCAAAAACATGTTTTTTGACAGATCTATCATGAAAAATTGAGCAAAAACTCAAAAATCCAACACTGCACTAGAATCCAAGGCTTACCACTTAATACCCCAAGTTAAGGAATTGTTGGTCAAGCTTGCTTGATAACTATGTTGGGTGTGATGAAAGCCTAAAATGTGCAGGTTGCTTGACCTTACGGTGCCCCTTTTGTTGTGATTTGCAGGTTTTAATAGGTGAAAGTATTCGCTCCAGCAGTTTGAGATGGTTTCTTCCATTGAACTCTTGACTCTGTTCAATTTCCATTCATAGAAAGGAGATATGGAGATCCAGCTACGTGCCAGAGTACTCTACCGAGTCACTATGGACACTGAAGAATAGCCCACTCATGTGATAGAAAAATATAGATTCTTGAACAAGAAAGATGAAGCATTCGAATTCTTGTGCCTCTCTATTTCCCGGGATCTCCTTTTCCATCTCTCGGGATTGAAGACTCCAAAGGGAATTTGGGACAAATTGGAAATACTGTATGGAAAATAGGATGATTTGAGAGTATACTAGCTTGAAAACAAGTTGATGTCTCTCCATCCTTCCAATTTCGAGACCTTAAATGATTTTTTCGCAAAATTCAAGCACATTGTCTTACTATTGAAGCAATGTAAGGTCGAGAAGGAGTATGATCAGCTCATCCTCACCATACTCTCCAAAATTGGATCTAATTATTTGGTGTTTGTCTCTACATTCTGTGTGGGGAATCTCACAACCCCTGGATGGAATATTCCTTCACTCAATGCCTTCATTGAGTCCCTAACAAGTGAACATGATAAGCTTGTATAGATGGGGATCACAAGATCCTCCCATGATCAAGCCCTCCATGTCTCGGGGCCCAAAGATATGAAGGGTAAAGGAAAGCAGCAGAAGAACCCAAAAACCAAATTTGAAGCTCCTAAGCCTAAAGTTGAAAACCAGCAGCATGAAGAGCCTTTCGACTCGAAGAAGAATAAAAGCAAAGGGCATCATGGAAAGGAAAAAGTCAAGTGTTCATACTACAGGAAGGGATTCCACTATGAACATGCCTACATGAAAAAGAAACTTGATGAAGCTACTTCTCTTCTTGAGAAAAATCACATCAATCTTCTGGAAATCTTTCGGAGGAGACATCACAAAGATCGAGAACCACAACATGAAAGAGGTCATGCTCTAATGGCAAGCACTTCAAAGTCCAAAGCACTCTTGATAGATTTTGGAGCTTTGAATCACATGATGGATGAAAGAGACTCTTTCTCATCTTTGGAGACTGGCAAATCCATCCCCATCCACATGGGAGATGACTCCACAATCATATCCGAAGGACAAGGTACTGTAGATCTTGAGAATGGTTATTTTTCCAATGTTATGTATGTACCATCTCTTGCATGAAACCTCCTAAGTTTTTATCGAATGACACATACTGGAGTTCCCAAGAGAGTCTCCTTTAGCCTGGATGATGTAGAGATCACAGAACTTGCATCCAAAAAACTTGTAGCAAAAGGCCTTTCAAACCATCATGCAAAAGCCTACGAGTTCTCCCATTTTGTGGCAGATGCAAAGCCCACCGCATTGCTGACTCATGGAAATGGAGTTGGTAGACTGTAACATGATAGGTTCATCCACCTAAACTTCATATACTTGCAGAAATTACAGAAGAATTCAATGGTTGAAGGCCTCCCGGTCATCAAAGCTACCACTGGAATTTGCAAGGGTTGTGTTGTTGGAAAGCACCCTGAGCATAAGTTCGATCGGGGGAAGGCAAGCTGAGCATCATGCATCTTGGGACTGATACATTTTGATATCAGCAGTCCCATGTCTATCACATCCATGAATGTATCAATGTATGTTCTGACTTTCATTGATGACTTTTCGAGATACACATGGGTCTTTTTTATCAAAAAGAAGTCGAAAGTCTTGGAAAAATTCATTGAATTGAAGGCCTTGATTGGGAATGCATCTGGAAAAAAGATCAATATTTTGAGATCTGATAATGGCAAGGAGTATGTCAGTAATGAGTTACTACATATATGTTCCTAAAGTGGTATTCGGATCCAGCATTCCGTCCCCTACACTCCCAAACAGAATGGTGTAGCGGAGAGGAAGAATCGGTCTCTCAAAGAGATGACCACTTGTATGTTGGAATCAAAGAAGTTGGCTGGAAATTTGTGGGATGAAGCCATGCATGCTGCAAAATATATTCAAAATAGAGTGCCACACTCATCCATGAAATGGAAGACCCCTTTTGAATAATATTTCGGACACAAGACGGATGTGTCGAATCTGAGGGTGTTTGGGTCCATTGCATGTGCCCGAATTCCACTTGATAAAAGGAGGGATTTGCAACTGCAAAGCATAGAATGTCTGTTTATCAAATATCTTGATGAATATAAAGGTTTCAATATGCTGGATATCAAAACAAAATATATCATCATTGAAAGGAGTGTCATGTTTGATGAGCCTCTTCAGGAGGTAGAACTAGTGAAGGAGAAAACTACTGAATTTCCTTCCTATTCTACCGAATATTTGGATGATGTAATTGGGGGTGATGACCATGATTTGGATCCTTTGACTTATGATATTAGTGAATAGAAACATTAGATTATGAATCAAAATCTGAAGTACAAAATCATCTCCCAACTTGGACCCGACAAACACTCTCCTCCGCAGGTGATGAGATTGGAAATCCAGATGATCCAATAAGAACCCGGTCTGATTTCCAAAGAGTAGGTATTGCACTCTCTTGTATTGACTATTTGTTGTTCGAATATTGTTATTGGATGATAATTTTAGACCCCAAGTCCTACTACCATGCTCAGAAGGTTCCGAGATGGCAAGTTTCCATGGATGAAGAGATGAATTCTCTTCAGAAAAACACTACTTGGGAGCTAGTTTCTCTTCCTTCGGGGAGGAAATTGGTTCAATTCAAGTGGGTGTTTCAGACTAAGGTTGCTTTTGATGGAAAAACCTATAAATATAAGGCAAGTTTGGTGGAAAAAGTTTTCTCCTAGGTCCAGGGTGTGGACTACCATGAGACTTTTGCACCGGTTGCAAAAATGGACTCCATCCGCCTAGTTTTGGCAATTTCAGCATCTAAGCACTGGAAAGTGCATCATATCTATGTTAAGTATGCCTTTATCAATGGATATCTTCATGAGGAGATATACATGAATCAGCCTAAGGGATACATTTCTGATCCATATTTGGTTTGCAAGCTAAAGAAGTCACTATATGGGTTAAAACAAGCCCCAAGAGAGTGGTATTCCAAGATGGATGCATTCTTTCTCTCGCAAAACTTCCAAAGGTGTAAATCAGATCCAAATGTGTATGTACATCAGTATGATGGTAATTTGATTATTATTGTTTTATATTTTTATCACTTACTAATTACAGGTAGCACAATTACTTCTATTTCAGTCATCAAAACTGCTCTCCACAATGCATTTGAAATGAGCGATTTGGGGCTCTTGAAGCAATTTCTGGGGCTCGAAATTGAGAATTTTTTTGATGGGATAATGGTCACTCAGTCCAAATACATATCAGACCTGTTATTCAAGTTTAACATGGCTGAATGTAAGGCTGATCCATTCCCTTTCCTCTCAGGGATCAACCTTGAAGAAGGAAAAAGCACACCTCCCATGGACTGCACTATTTATCGACATCTGATAGGTAGCTTGCTCTACTTGACTCATTCTAAGCCTAATATCTGTTATGCCATTAATGCTGTGTCAAGATACATACATCAGCCTCATGGTCTTCATTGGAAGGTAGCCACTGAGGGTCCTCCAGTATATTCAGGGAACCAGGACCTACGACATTCACTATGTTGCAGACTCCGAGCTAGAGCTGGTTGGTTACACAGATTCTGATTGGGCGGGTGATTCTATTGATAAAAAGTCTACTTTTGGATATGTATTCATGTTTGGTGGTGGCCCAATTTTCTGGTCTAGCAAAAATCAGGCCGCCATAGCATTATCTTCAGCAGAGGCAAAGTACCAAGGAATGGTGAATGCTTGCATCCAAGCTGTTTGGTTGCAAGGCATTCTTTCAGAGTTTGATCTTGGTAGTACTTTGTCCATTGTCCTCTTTCGTGACAATCAAAGTGCTATTAAGATATCCACAGATCTAGTTACCAGGCAGAGGACCAAGCATGTAGAGATACACATGCACTACATCAGAGAGTTAGTGCATGACAGGACCATCATTCTGCAATACTGCCCAACTAATGAGCAGATTGCAGACATCTTCACCAAGAGCTTTTCAGAAGAGAAGTTCACTTACCTCCATTCATTATTGGGGGTGAGTTCATCAGGGTGATCAGACTACTTTCAGTGTTCAACTTGAGGGGGGGTTTTTCCCACTGGGTTTTCCCTCTTTTCCTCACTTAGATCTATTTTTGAGCATTTTTTGAATTTCATTATTGTATAGGGTGACCTATGGCCTTAGTTTCTGGGGCCCTATCATTTCATGCACTTTATGTTTGTACTTCTCCTGAGTATAGCTTAAGGGGGGTTGTTGGAGACATTTACCCACCATGTACACTTAATTTGGTCAATTTGGCCTTGTTAAACCACTATCCTAAGTTTTACTGACTTAATTGGCATTAGAGTAGCACTGCATGACATCAACATGAGAACACCCACGCCTACCTTCAGTCAAGGAGGCCAACTAAGCCTTCTCCTTCATTTAGGGAGGCTAACTGGAGCACTCCCAGGGTGATCTGAGTGTCATAAATGCACCTAATTGCTAACTAATCATTACAATCAGCTAAGATGAGTGGTGAAGGTGCCTCCATTCATTATATTGATTTTTTTATTAATATTTAATGAAATGGAATCAATAGGGGTGCCTCCAACCACCTTTTATGGCCAGTTTGACTTCAGTTAACCTCATTGGGGTTCATTGGAGTTAATGATGAGATACCACTTGTTGGTTGGCATGTAGTGACATCTGTCTGAGCTACTTTCAGTTAGACTTAGTTATTCATTGCACTCCGACTTCAGTTAGGACTCACTTGAGTCAACAAGACTTGATCAGTTGGTTAACTAGTGTGTTTACTGTGGCTTACAGTTAGTTAAGCTACACCCACTCACTCAATTCGAATGACCTCCTTGGGAATTCGAATTGTCTTGGAATTCATGCATCTTGCATGATCATTGTATTGTATTATTCATTATTCATTGATTATACAAAGCTGCAACATTCTATTGCAGCACCATTTTGCTAATTTTATGCATATTTGTTTGTATTCTTTGTGAGACTGTGTTTTCAGTTCCTAGACCACTGTGACAAATTAATAGAGTCAAATCTATTGTGATCACCATTTTTGGCCACATTAAACATATGGAAATTATCCCGAAAAACCAACAATCATGTTTTGCATCTAAATGGGTATTTGTGTGATAGTCTTTTAATTACCCTCTAATATCTTAATAAGGAAAGTAAGAAGTCTATACATTAAATTGTCAACCCAAGTTTTCTTGGTGACATGCGAGTTACCGTGCATTGTATATACAATAGGTAAAAATTTATCCCATGGGATAATTTTCAAGGTTTTTTTCCAAAAACAAATTGCCATTTTCCATTTTTTTCTAATATTATTCACCCAAATTCCATAGGATTGAATATTTTTACTCTAAAAATCACCAAAATTGTCCAAAAACTATATAAATCTATTAGAAATTTGAATATTTTTTTTTAAAAACATATCGCCACACATTTTATGGTTGGAAATTTTATAATTAGTAATATTCACCAAGGTTTTTACACTTGAAGAAAATTTTGGATCCTTAAAACTTTCCTTGATATATATGCCACAATTTTCTCTTACACTCGATTGTGAAGTTGTATTTCAATAACCTTACATACAAATAGTGGTATGAATAGCTACATAGTCTTGGCCACTGAAAGTAAATAACACACATGAAAGTAAATTACATGATAAGAAAGTAAATTCACACGGTACTAGAAAGTAAATATTAAAACTAAATTCACATTGGGATAGAAAGAAAATGCTAAAACTAAATTTACACCGTGCTAAAAAGGAAATGCTAAACTAAATTTACACTACACCTTAACTAAAAGGTAAATTGTAGAAATGAAATCTAAATCCTATCCTTTCCAAATACCGATTACTATTTATAATCCAAAATAGTAAACATGATTATTGCATTAGGCACACTCACTGAATTCAAGAATTACGAAATAAACTTCTAAATCACTAATATACAAATTAAAATTACATTCTAGAAATGAACTTCACACATAACAAGAAACAAATTTTTTTGAATTAATACTAGGAAGCAAGTTAAAACTACATCAACATAAACTAAGTAAAATCACAATACAGAAAGTTATAAAACTTAAATCTATATTGAAATAAGATCTCATGAAATTGTAATGATTCCATCATAATATGGACTATTTCTCTAAGAGTCCTATTAGGAGAAGGAACTCTCTTTTATACATGAAATTGCTTGAAACTAACTATAAATGCAGATTCAGGATATTCTCATGTGGTTACAATAGTTTTCTAATAATTAGTAAGTCAAAAACCAACTCATAATTAATTCCAAGATCTTTACTAACAACTCAAAGCTAATATTACCATTAGTTGCAAGATTCTTACCACATCTAAGACAATTGATTATGATCCAATTCCATAGCATATGTTGGTGGTTGAAGATTCAAAATATCGATTTTCGTGGATTTTCAGCAGTTGTCACATGGAGTAGCAACAATCGAGAGTAACAAAAAATCATTAAAAAAATTGATTTTTCACAATCTATGATTTGGGTTGTTGATATATTTTGAGGATATGATTATTTTGACTTAATGATGCCTCATACAAAAAATCTCAAGTACCCACTTTGAGGATCTTCAATTATAGGAGTTGCATCAAATGGTCTGGAGTGACAACTAGTGGATGTTGGTTTTGAATCAATCAACAAACTCATCCATTTTTCAAAGACAAATGAAAACGTGTTATTTTTATAATGATTAATCATAGTTCATATGAAATAATAAATAAATGAAATGGATTAATACATGGTCATAGGTAAGAGAAAAGGGATTAGAAATAGGGAAAATAGGTTGTAAAAATATGACAATTCCACGACTCGAAATATCACCTGAATTGAATATGTTGCATGCCCCCATGCAGACATATACCTTTGCATCAACCTAGTTTTAGGGACACATATTGAATGTTGTTTCTTTTTCCAATGTACATTAGCCATATTAGTTGTCAACATTTTTTAATTTACCTTGAATGTCTAACATAAATGGTTTTCTTGTTTATGTGTCTATTAATTTTGGTATAAACTTCCATGAACTACCCTACAAGCTGCCATAACTATATCTAATAATTAAAAGGTGTGAAGTCTCATACTGAATAGTTCCCTATTATAAGAAAGCATTAGTTAACCATATCAAAATAATTTATCCATTTTGTTCATAAATCTCATTTCACAACCACTTAGAGTAATTTAGAGGTATTTTGTTTTTATTTAAAAGATTCATAGCCAATGTAACCTTCAAAAGTATCATCCTGTTGATGGTTCGGGCTTGTAGGTTGTTGGATAAACTACAAGGCAATCAACATGAGGAGATAGTCCATCCAGAAAGGCTTCAAATCGATCCCACTAAAAGATGATTCTATCCCTAAGTTGTTTGGGATAACTAACTCCTATGGATACAAGGCCTCCACTAGCACAAGGTTTTTCATATCTGAATAGATACGTTCTTCCTACAAGGAAGCACTGGGAAAGTTTTACAGTAACTGAATACTAGACTAGACTATATAGAGAAATTGAGACAATAAATTGTAAATGATTTTAAGCAGAACAATTATATTATATGGTTTATGACAAATAAATAATAATCTAAGATATAAATGTGAAAATTGAACCCAGTGATAGAACAATTACACTCACAACAATTATCAATTGTACATGCAAAATCACTCACAAAAGAGACTGAATATGGAGCTGAACACTAAACTGTATTGAATAAGTGTACAATAGCCAACCCTGTAACATAATAGGTTGCTGTATTAAATAATTACATATGGGATTCGAATGCATGAGGAGGCAATTCGAATCTAGTCAAAAGCAGGCTTACTAAAATTAAGCAAATCCCCCATAGGTGCATAAAGTAGTTTCCAAATCAGTCATGGAGCTCACGAATTGGAAAAAGCACTTAGGAAAGCTAAAGAGTGATGGAATGACAAATCATACATGCTTTTCATAGGAGAAAAGAGTGGAGGATGTGGAGGACAAAAAACTAGTTAACCTCACCTAGTCAAACTTTCCCAATTGCCTTAAAGCACTGAAAAAGCAGGCAATAAAGCAGAAAAAATAGAAGGGCAGCTAGGAGGCCAGGAATAAAGCAGAATTGATTCCTTGAGGTTTCCCAAGCACTATATGAGTCAAAATAGACAAGTTTGACCACTATGGATAGGCAAATGACAACTTGCATAAGGTGGAATCATGAAACTAGGCAAATAAGACAAAAATGATTAATTTAATGTCTAAGGTAGCTAACTATGGGTTGATTATTATAACACCCCCCCTTAAGCTTGAATTATGAGTAATATATCAGAAAATTATAGGGCCTAGCAACAAGGATTAGTCACCCTTTACATACTGCATGTCCATTTAAACAAGGAAAGAGGAAAAAACAACCTGGGAAAATCCTCCCTTAAACATGGACTGTAAAACAAAATTTGGAAATCTTGTCTTCACTCATGCTTCACAACATGATCAGCAATCCCCAGCAGTGATTTGAGATTGTTGAAGTTCTTCTCACAAAATGCTTTGGTGAATATATCAGCTACTTGTTCTGAAGATGAACATAAGAGTAGGTGAATGGTGCCATCATGCACAAGTTCTCTGATGTAGTGCATATGGATCTCAATGTGTTTGGTTCTCTGCTTCTGAACTGGATCATTGCAGATTTGAATGGTACTCTAGTTATCACAGTAGATGGTAGTTGAGTACTCTGATTCGAAGCCACAATCTCCAAGTAAACCCTGCAACCATAAACATTGAGTTGCTGCATTAACAACTCCTCTGTACTCTGCTTCTGTAGATGAGAGTGCAATGGCACTCTGTTTCTTGCTTGAACAACTGATTGTCCCTTCTACAAGCATGAACACATATCCTGATGTGGACTTTCTATCTGTGCTATCACCTACCCAATCACTGTCAGTAAATCCAATCAAATCAAGATCAGATTTAGCTTTATAGAAGATCCCATGTGTCCTTGTTCGCTGAACAAAGTTAAGGATCCTTTTGGCTACTTTCCAATGGATCTCATGAGGCTGATCCATGTATCTAGAAGCCACACTTACTGCATAAGAAAGATCAGGTCTAGTATGTGTAAGATATAACAAACATCCAATAAATTTCCTATACAATGTATTGTTTACCATAGGTGAAGAATCGGCTTCTTCAAGATTTACTCCTGAAAGGAAAGGAGTCTTGCTTGGCTTGAAATCCTTCATTTTGAATTTGTTTAGCAAATACAAGGCATAATTGGACTAGTGCACCTTAATTCTAGCTTTGTTTTGAGCAATCTCAATCCCCAAGAATTGGCTTAAGAGCCCCAAATCTGTCATGAGGAAGGCTTGGTTCATTGCACCCTTCAAGGAAGCAATCTCATCCTTTGAGCTTCCTGTAATGAGAAGGTCATCAAAATATAACACAATGATCATTAATGAACCATTAATTAACTTCAAATAGACATTTGGATCTGATTTGCACCGAACAAAATTCAGTGATAGCAAGAAGCTATTAATCTTGGCATACCAAGCCCTGGGGGCTTGCTTTAGCCCATACAATGTCTTTCTCAACCTGCACACAAGAGAAGGGTTAGTAGAAAATCCTTGAGGCTGCTACATATACCTCTCTTCAGTGAGATCTCCATTCAGGAAGGCACATTTTACGTCCATGTGATGTACGTCCCATTGCTTTGAGGCTGCAATGGCTAAGGCTAGCCTGATGTCATCCATCTTTGCCACTGGTGCAAAGGTCTCATTGTAATATATGCCATGAACTTGTGAGTAGTCCTTGGATACCAATCTATCCTTGTACTTTAGAGGTGAACCATCAGCAGCAAATTTGGTCTTGTGGACCCACTTACACTGAACTAACTTCCTCCCTGGGGGAAGATCCACTAGCTCCCAAGTGTTGCTCTTCTAGAGGGAGCTGAACTCTTCCTTCATGGTTGTTTGCCATCTTGGATCTCCTGCTGCATCTTCATATGTCTGAGGATCTGATTCCACCATCAGATAGCATTTCTCAGCAAACATAGGATCCTTCATGCACAGACCACTCTCAGATTGAGATCTAGTCCTCCTTGGGTCATTGGGATCCCCAGCTAGCTCTCCTGCTGCATGTAGTGTCTTGGCTGCCCATTTTGGCCTTGTAGGGATGTTAGGGTCTGCAATAAACTCATCACTACCAGCCATATCAGAATCAGCATGTTCAACAAACTCTTCACTTACTTTCAGAGGTTCAGGTGGTGAAGAGGCTTCTCCAACTTCCACTGCTGCTAGGGGTTCTTCTTGAAATTGAACACATCTTTCAATGAAGGATTTGTTTGTGCTCAAATTTATCATCTTGTACCCTTTTGAATCTTCAAATTACCCAACAAATAGGAACTCTTGGATTTGGGGCTGCAAAGCCTTTCTCTTTTCTGTTGGAATTCTAGCCCAAGCCCTTGAGCCAAAAATCCTGAAATGGGTCACATCTGGCTTGTGCCCACTCCATGATTTGAAAAGAGTCATACCATCAAGCTGTTTATGAGGCACCCTATTCTATATATAGGCTGCACAGTTGATAGCTTCGGCCCAGTACTTTGGTGGCAAATTTTTGGCCTCCATCATGCATGTTGCCATCTCCTTCAGTGATCTGTTCTTCCTCTCAGCAACACCATTTTGCTGTGGTGTGTAAGGGATAGAATGCTGCATCTGAATACCTGCATCTGCACAATATTGAATAAAATAAGAATTGACATACTCACCACCATTGTCAGATCTGAGGACCTTGAGTTTCCTCCTAGACTGGTTTTCAACCAAAGCCTTAAAGACTTTGAACAGGCCAAAAACTTCAGACTTGTGTTTCAAGAAGTGAACCCAACAATACCTGGAAAAGTCATCTATGAAAGTCAATGCATATTTTGCCTAAATCATGGACATATGAGGGAATGGGCCAAAAAAATCACTGTGGATCAACTTGAGGGGTGCAGAGGTTCTCTCATGACTAGCTCTCTCAAATTTGTGCTCTGGGTGTTTTCCTAGGATACAACCTTGGCAGACT
>LPNX010827280.1:356286-393839 GCA_001517045.1 Pseudotsuga menziesii
TTGTTCTTATGTGAGAGATTCCATGAAATCTACAAGGCTAGGCATCTTCCAGGTTCGAGCTGTCAACTTTGTGGCATAGAAGGTTGAAACAAACACTGAATAGTTAGGGACAAGCTTCGAGAGTATGGCCAAGACCATCTGATCATCCTTCTTTTCGATCCCACATTGTTTTTAGCTGCAAAACAAGTGCTTTGAACTTGGAGAAATAGAGTTGTAGGGATTCAAAGCTATTTGGACTCAGGGAGATCAGTTCATTTTCGATTTGATGTCCCCTCATCTCATCTGTATTTTCAAAAAGATCAGTAAGATTATCCCATACTTCATTCGGTGATGTCAATCCATCAAGATGGAAAAGGAGGTCTCTGGAAATACTCAAACACAGGATACCATAGGCCTCATCCCTCCTGTTGTGCCATGTTATCTTCTCTGCAGCTGCATTGGGCTCTGCTTCTATTGCCATAGTCACCCTGTAGAGGCCTTTTTCTCTCAACAGTATCTCCATCTCTGCTTTCCATTCAAAGAAGTTGAAGGGAGTCAAGATGATCTTCTAAGATTGATTCATAGCATAGAAATTGTCCCGGTTGTCAGTAGAAGGCTCCCAGTCACTAATGTAGAACCTGCAAAACAATTTTGAAGGAGAGAAATCGATCTACAATGGCTCTGATACCATGTGGAAATTTAACCCAGTGATAGAACAATTACACTCACAACAATTATCAATTGTACATGCAAAATCACTCACAAAAGAGACTGAATATGGAGCTGAACACTAAACTATATTGAATAAATGTACAATATCCAACCCTGTAACATAATAGGTTGCTGTATTAAATAATCACATAGGATATTTGAATGCATGAGGAGGCAATTCGAATCTAGTCAAAAGCAGGCTTACTAAAATTAAGCAAATCCCCCATAGGTGCATAAAGTAGTTTCCAAATCAATCATGGAGCTCATGAATTGGAAAAATCACTTAGGCAAGATAAAGAGTGATGGAATGACAACTCATACATGCTTTTCATAGGAGAAAAGAGTGGAGGATGTGGAGGACAAAAAACTAGTTAACCTCACCTAGTCAAACTTTCCCAATTGCCTTAAAGCACTGAAAAAGCAGGCAATAAAGCAGAAAAAGTAGAAGGGCACCTAGGAGGCCAGGAATAAAGCAGAATTGATTCCTTGAGGTTTCCCAAGTTCTACATGAGTCAAAATAGGCAAGTTTGACCACTATGGATAGGCAAATGACAACTTGCATAAGGTGGAATCATGAAACTAGGAAAATAAGACAAAAATGATTAATTTAATGTCTAAGGTAGCTAACTATGGGTTGATTATTCTAACAATAAAAATATAAATCGGGCCTGTACCCTTTTGTCCTTTTTGAATGAAACTGAAACAATGAAAATTGTAATGCTTTATTCAAAGTATTATATATGTGTAACTGCTCTATCAGAATAATACCAATTCAAAAATCAGTATTGGGCATAAGTGACTATTCAATAATTTCCATTAATGGTGTATGAATTAAATAAAGACATTCATTCAATGCATACTCAACACTTTAACATTGTAGTAAAACATCAATACAATGATCGGTATTTTAAAAAAATAAGCAACCTATGATCAATTTTTTAGCAAGATAAAAGAATAACCTGAATCCATGAAATAAATTTAATGAATAATACAAAAACATGACATAAGAAACAATGTAACTTTTATTAAAACTATAAACAATTACAATATTCCAAAATTACATAGCATCCATGGTATTCCCTTGGTGGTTCCTTCTCCTATTGTCCCGTAGAATAACTACCGCGAGCCCCCCTCTTGGGAAACATCCTTCCCTTTAAATAATAATTACAATATGTTACAAAAAAGAAAAAAAATCTTCCCAAGATATGGGATTACAAAATATCAAATTTAGGATTTTCCAAGGGCAGTGTGCCACTTGGAAAATACATCCAACAAATCTTGTATGTTGTGATACGGGAAAATACATCCAACAAATCCTATATGTCGTGATATCAGGCATGTTTTATGTATAGTTCAGCTTTGTAAATCAGAGATTCGGTCTCTTTCTTCTTAACCTTTCCCCAACCTCGGAGGAAAAGGTCAATCCTCATATGTGATGTGAGAGGCACATCAATCCATTCCTTGATCTCATCCAAGTGAAGCTGATTGATTTCCTGAATATTCTCCTTAGATTTATCAAAGTCACTCTCGATATGTTCTAGCTTTAGCTTCGGAGGCATGGATTCATCAACTAGATCCAATAATGGAAGGTCCAGAAAACCTAGCAGGTTTTCAGAAGCAAACCATCTCTTTTTCCAGGCCACTTGTCCATATTTAATGATGGAATCTACTAAGTCACAAAGACTCCCATGTTTCAGTTGAAACTTGGATCCTCTTGAGATTACCCTTGTATAGAATTGGTAAATCATCATGTCTGTCCTTGATATAATTTTTCCAGTCTACTAGGGTATCATAAGCTCTGGTTGCTTGATTACTCCTCAGATTGTAATCTTGGAGGAGGTCATATTGGAGCTCAAATGCATTATATATCTCTTGCATTTCATTGAGACCTTCAAAGAGACTCACCATTCATTGATACAGATCATCATGAATTTTGTAGACCAACTATTTGAATTCTTCCTCTGCAAATTTGGAGAATGAGGAAGTAACAGATACAAACTGAAAGTCTTTAAGTTGTTGTTCTAGAGTGACAATATTTTGAGTATGCTCCTCATTCAACTCTTTTGCTTCTTCAAGCTGCTGCTTGAGGAGATCATTATTCCCTTGGATTTGCCTCAGCTTCTCTTCATATTCATTTCTCAAATCCTGCAGCTCTTGTTGATGTTGCGCATTTGATTGAGCTTGTTCCTGCTTGGACCTCTACAACTCCTGCTCTTTTTCCTCAACTTCCTTGTTAATCAAGGAAACTGAATCATAATTAGCTCTAGCAAAATCCCTCATGGCAGCTACAAACTCTAAATCTTCTTGTTTGGTATCGTTGGAATCCCTCTTCCATACAATATTGTTTGGCACTAAAACTTGCTTGAAGGTTCCTTCCCTAGATCTTTTAGATCCTTTATTTACTACAAACTTTTCCTTCCTACTCCAAAAGTACTGTCATAAGGAAACAACTGCATCCTCACAAAATTCAGCCATCTCCTTTTCTGTTGAGATGGTTCCATCAAGGATTGTAACTATGGAGGAAGGTGTTACACCAAAATCCTGTCACCATCATGTGATAAGACATTTGACATACCTACTTTTCCTGAATCCTAGCTTCTGGAATGGAAACTAAATGGTTTTTCATTAATATTACATACAAATTCCTAGCACCACGCATGCCCCTTTATCCAAGAGTGGTACCCCTGTTCGCATCGCACATCATCTGTTGCCCATAAGCAGTGCCACCGCTTATTGTCCTTGGTCCATAAGCGGTTATTACCAGAACCACTCTGTCATAGAAGGAGAAACGCGGTACCCTCGGTAAAAAGAGAAAAATAGAAGTTTCTCGAGGCTTCTAGATGATAAGCCTCGTGTCCTGCCTTATCCCTACTGCTGTGGGTTGGTTGAGCTCGAGATCCCTCATCCTAGGATCTTAGAGGCCACCTCAACCACTAATTTCTCAACCATCTCTATCCATTAAAGCCCTATAAATAAGAGCTCATAGCCATGGTTGAGGGGAGAACACTTGAGGTATTGTTATGTTGTTGGATTGACCATTGGCCCAAGATCATTTGGAGAGAGCATAGAGAGCTAGAGTCGGAGATTTTGGGGATGAGAAGGTTTGGTTTCATGGAGATGCATGTCAACACTAAGGCTTGGTTGTAAAATTCATTTTCTTTAATGCAAGTTGATTTCTGTCCCACATATGTTGTTGTTGTTGTGATTTCGCATATATGTAGCTAGATTCCTTAGTCACTAGCATAGATTAGTAGATCATATTCTGGTTGCTTTGATCTATTTCATTTTGAGCTTGATTGCAGGTACACAGGTGGACTATCAAATCCTTGTATTCCAGATATCTACAGTGTCTAGGGAGAGCCTTCAACCTCTGTCCTCTATTTGTTCTGGATTTGAACCATTAAGACCAGTGGAACAACTTGCTATTCGTAGGAGGTGAAATATTCCAACCAACAAATCTGGTGACTCCGCTGGGGAATTAGTGTATCAGTTGTTTTGATTTTCCTCAGTTTGCAACTCTTGTTTGAATCCAGACTCCGTTTTCTTCAACTCTCTTCAGTCAGATCTACTTTCTGACTTGCATTATTTTGGTTTGAAATTCCCATATCTGTTTAGATCTGAGTCATTTCGGTCTTTTATGCTCTGTTTCCATATTCAATTCAATAGTATTTGCCTTAATCTAGTATTTTCTAACTTGATCCATCGTTCTTTTTTTGTTTTGGTCATCTACAGGTAACCGTGCCTATGCTGTGTACAAGGAGCAGTGCCACAACCTGAACAAAGTGGATAGTAAGCGGTGTCACTGCCTGTAACCCATTTGCAAGGAGTGGTGTTGTCTTCGAAATGCTCTGTCAACACCTAAGAAGCACGGTGCCAAGTAGGCATCATTCCAAAAAATTCTTTCCTCATTTTTCTTTGAAAAAATTTGGATTTTGATTGCTTTCAGTTCTGTTATCAGGCTTGTGTTACTGAATTTGATTTGTGTGGCTTGCTGATTTAATGGTTTAAGATTGATTTGAGTGGAATTCCAAAAGTTTGTTTAAGTCTTTTGATTGTTCATCCGCTTCTATGCTTGTTGGTTGTGCTTTAAGAAGGATTTCTTGTTTTCTGAAAAGTTTGGGGTGCTCATTGAAATCTCTTTTCGTTGCATATACTAAAAAAAGAACACTACATTAGCTTCTAGGTTTCATTTCTTACTTGCATAGTAAACTTCTTTTTCCTTCCTTCAAAAAAGAAAAGTTTTGACTGAGACTAGGACATCATCATTGAGCATTGGATTTGGGTTTTTTGATTGGCTTTCCAAGCTTTTAGAACCTTTATGATATTTTGTCTCTCATGCATTTAGGACTATCTCGATCAAAATATAAAAAAAATGGTAGTTTTAAGTTAGATTTGCTTATGTTTTTTAGAAAAATGAAAAGTTAGAGTGCATTGGCATATAGGTGTGCTTCGTGTTGTTCTTTTAGGAAAAGAGATTCCCACCCTTCTCATTTGCTTTCGAAAAGAAAAACTCGGTTTGGAGAAATGTTTGCTTGTCTTTGACTTGATGTTCATGACTGTTGATTGAAATTATTTTTGGTTTTGAAACAAAAAGAAAACACTCTCTTCCCTCCCATAAGTAGGCATACTGAACGGTAAAATGAACATTTGCATAAGCATATTGCATGGTTTTACTTTTCTGTCAAAACATCATGCATTAAACTAACCGTACAAGTTAAAATTAACTGTAGTTGTAGGTTAAAATTTACGTAGTAACTTGAGTGATAGGTTAGAGATGTGTTCGGGCGTCGTAAAACATAGGAGCTGTCATTATTTGTCAGCATTACATTCTGGGGCTCGCGTGGTTCTTCCACGTACCGTCGGTATATCGAACGACCTTTCACATACCCTTGAGGTATATAGAAAGGTACTTCACGTACTCGATTGTATATCGAAAGGCCCCTTGTGTACGGTTATGCATTAGATAGCACTAATACTGATTCGAGCTCCCACGTACCTTGAGTATATCAGGAGACCCCACTAGGGTACCTTATCTATATGAGAAAATCCCTTTGGCTGTCTCATTTGGAGCCATACACCGAAAAAAACATTCGGGGAGATTGCTACACACGTACACTCAAGGTATATCACGAGTGGCACCTTCTTGACAATCCTAGTGAGAGACTTGACTTTTGAAATCCTCCTATCATTTTAAGTCTGCTTGTTTTGACCTATAGTTTGTGTAGGGAAGTCTTTTGGTGTGTTTTTTCTAGATTTTCAGAACCTAGGTTAGATAGGAACTGTACAAACTGGCTAAGTTAAGACAGTCCAGGAGAGTACGGGGCTTGCCACCCGATTTTATTCCTGTTTCAGGAGAAAATCCAATGGAAGCTATCGACCAAGGAGCTGCTACCACCTCCCAAGTGGGAAATAATGTGGTGGTGGAAAGTGGAGTACCATATTCTTCACACTCACCTCCCTTGGTCCAACAACCTTCTCAAGGAAATTCATCATTCCATTCTCCCTTAGAAGGTCATGTTGATGATACAACCCATCTGGAATTTGGTCCCAATGCTCCTTTTTGGGAGACACCTATAGGACGGGCCATTGCCTCATTTGGCACCTGTGTAAGTTCTCCTGATGATGAAGAAGAACATAGGCAATACCGTGCTGCTATTCTCCGTGCACAGGAGGTATAAAAGTAGATTGATGACCTATTAGGCTCTACACCAGTACGTTCCACATCTCTTCCTGTGGGATATCGTTCACTGGCCGATTCTATGAGACCCATTGAACTGATTATAGATCGTCCATTAACAACCCACAACCCAGGTCAATTTACCACCCCTCTCACCTCCCATGTTATGTCTGTTCCAAATCTTCCCAGGTCTTCTGCATCTGGGGCCCAACCTTCAATTCTTGTTTCGTCAATACCTTCTAATGCCAGGGGGAAACCCCTGACATGACCTACGTTATCTGATGCTGAAATTTTACCTAGTCAAGGGCAGACCTCTAACATAGAATCATCTACAATTTTTGTCCCTCCCACCCATACTAATGTGGTAAATCCCCCATCTAGTTCAGGTTATCCCTTGGGAGCACAACCTGTAATCGTTCAGTCTTCTAGAGGTTATGGTTATCAAATACCTATAGGTAATCACCCATCTAATCCTACAGGAATTCCTTATACTGGAATTCCATACCCTAGTAATGCTTTTACGCCATGGGGGCAACCCAACTGGTCTTACATGCCAGCTATGGGAGGGATACCTATACATACTGCGGGAGGACCACCTTATGGAGTTCCTCCCCCTAGGGGACCTAATAGTCTTGGAGATCTGGCAACTTTCCTCCTTACGGTCTTGGTGGTCCTAATGGTCCTGGGGGACTTGGTGGCTTTCCTCCTCTTGGTTCTAGAGGGTCTAGTGGCCCTTCGCCTAGTGGTTCTAGTGGCTCTAGAGGTTTACCACCTCTTGGAGGCTCTAAAGGGTCTGGTGGTCTGCCTCCTAGTGGTCCTAGCGGTCCTGGTGGTCCCGGTGGCTCTGGCGGTCCTCCTTTTGGAGGCCCTGGTGGTCCTAGTGATCCTAATTCCAGAAATCAACCCCTCGTGGGTGGAACTTCCTGTGGTTCTTCCTCATAGCAACCTGTTTATCAATATACCTATGGTCCTACCGGTAATTATACGCCATATCAAAGAAAACCCAAAGTGCTACTCCTTTGACTCCTAAGGTTTTTGTCGAGGTCAATTCTATTCAAAGTACTCAAACCTCGAGAAATAAAAAGAAAGGTAAAAATAGAAATAAAAAACTTGGAAACCAACAGGAGACTCCACGACCAACCAATAACGACAATGACAAATGGAAAAGGAAGGCTAAATATCCCCGTCTGTTATGCGGTGGTGACCATTTTTCAAAGGAGTGTCCTCGTTGGGATGAAATCTCCCAGTTTTTGAAGTCTAATCCTGCACCCGCAGTACTTACAGATCATTTCCCCTCTTAACAACAACTGGTAGACCACATGTCTAACCAAGGTAACTCTAGTTCATCGGAGGAAATTCGTATGATGTCCTCAGATACCATCCATCTACAAACTCGAAGTCAAAATTATGATAAACCTGCAGATAAGAAAGAAGATCAATCTTCTTTAGGGAAAAATCCCTCTACTAGTTCTCCAGAATCCTCGTCTACTGTCCCTTTATCTATCGCGAAGCCTACTCTCGACATGATTTTGCACCCACCTAAGAGTACTCTTCGGAAGGCTATCTTTAATCCCAATGCCCGAGTTGCTCAATTCTATAATGTGGTTGAAGATCTCACTCAGGCACCTTGTTCCATGTCTACCCTAGAAGTACTCCAAAATTTCCCCACACAATGCAAGACCTTGTTGACTGCTTTAGGAGCTTTAGACCTAGATAACACTAACTTGATTCATTTCAACGTTGAGAATTATAAACCTAGATTACCACATAAGCTTTCTTTTCAGATCATTACAAAAGTAGTGGGAAAGAAAGTCTTTCAAATGGTACTAGATGAAGGAGCTTCAACCTCGGTGTTATCTTTGACTTGTTGGAAAGGTCTTGGCTCTCCCGAGCTTGTTACATCACCTACGACCCTTAAAGCCTTTGATGGACAGGGTTTCCAACCCCATGGTCTCATATCAGCCCTCGTGGTCGAGCTGGGGGAAAAACCGTTTCCATCCAAGTAGAAGTGGTAGATGCCTCTTTAGATTACAACCTCCTTCTAGGAAGGAATTGGTTCTATGCCATGACTGCTGTTGATTCAATAGTATTTCGAACGGTCCAATTCCCACATCTAGGGAGAGTTATTACGATTGATCATCTTGATTTCTGTACTCCGAATGTTACTACCTCCACGGCTAATATCATCCCCATGTTAGGTTAGTCCCCTCCTCCTTACCAGTCGATTGGGGTAGGCATGTTGAAGGATTCATCCCTTATGGGGATTTTCCCATCTACTCCTCCTAGCACGGATACTGCGATAGTACATATGATCACCTCATTTGATTATGAGCCTAAGGGAAAAAATGTTGTTGAGTCCACCTCATTGAGTCCTCATGAAGCTATGTATGACACCATTCAAACCTTTTCTGATGATCACACTGATGACCTTCATCTAGTGGTTTCAGATCCTTACCATTTACTGTACTGGTTAGAACATTCTCTTCCGGTTCTAGACTATCTCTCCAAGACTTTTCCCTCCGATGAGTCCATTATAGAGATCATGAACACGGATGATCCCATTTGGGAGGATCACCACCATAGATCCATGTTCCTCCCCAACATAAGTTCAGGAAGCCATGATTTTGCATCCTTGTTTCCTACTGATATTGTTAATGTTCTGCAAAGTCCTATATTGTTGCAAGATATAGATTCTGAAGGAAACCTTTGCAACATTACTCAGATGAACCCAATTGACATATCAACCAATCCTGATGTTATCAAGCACGTTCATGTTGGGCAGAACTGCTCCGCAGATGAATCTTAAGAATATAAGGCACTTTTCAAGGAATTCCATGATATTTTTGCCTGGTCCTATGAAGAGATGCCATGGATTGACCCTTCCATTGTGGTCCACGAGATTAAAACTTATCCCATGGCTAAAGCTGTCAGGCAAAAACTTAGGCAAGTCCATCCTCCGAAGGCCGCAGCTATTAAAGCTGAGATTGAGAAAATTCTGAAAGCTGGTTTTATTTATCCTGTACCTCTGACAGAATGGGTATCGAATGTTGTCCCTGTTAATAAAAAGAAAGGCATCATTAGAGTCTGCATCGACTTTATGGATTTGAATAAAGCTTGTCCCAAGGACAACTTTCCTACCTTGCATATCGATTAGATTATAGACAACTATGCTGGAAGTGTCATCTTTTCATTCATGGATGGCTTCTCTGGCTACAATCAAATTGAGATATTTACCTCTAATCAGCATAAGATGAAATTAATTTTCCCATGGGGAACCTTTGCATATAATAAGTTACCTTTCGGCTTGAAAAATGTTGGAGCCACGTTCCAGCGTGCGATGTCCTATGTGTTTCACGACATTAAACATGTTGTTGAACCATACCTTGACGAACTCCCTGCTCATTCATAGCAACGGGAGGACCACCCTGGTCATCTTATAGACATATTCTTGAGATCCCATCATTATAACATAAGACTCAATCCACATAAATGTGTTTGTTGCGTTGAGACGGGACGTCTTCTTGGCTTTTTGGTATCCAAAGATGGCATCCGGATCGATCCTTTGAATATTGTCGCTATCATTAATTTACCAGCCCCAACCAACCTCCTTGAACTCCAAAGTTTGCAGGGGAAGGAAAACTTTCTTCGTTGTTTTGTGTGCAATTTCGCAGAGAAAACACACGGTTATATGCGTCTCCTCAAGAAGAACACTCCATTCTTCTGGGATAACCAGGCCCAACGTGCCTTTGATAATCTTAAGCACACTTTGACTCATTCACCTTTGATACACCCCCCAGATTATTCAAAGGACTTTCTCTTGTATATTGCTGCCTCCGCTACTACCATCGCCATGGTTTTAGTGCAGGACAATCTCCACGGTCAGGAGCATGTGACTTATTACGCCAGTAAGAATCTTATTGATTCTGAAACCCATTATTCACATGTGGAGAAGTTAGCATTGGCCACAGTCATTGCTGTGCAAAATTTTCGTCACTACATTCTACTCCGCACTACCACCGTATTTGCAGACCAGAACCCAATGCATTACATTCTGACTCGTCAGGTACTCGGGGGAAAGTACTCCCATTGGATCGTCATCCTTCAGGAGTTTGATCTAGAGTTTGCCAAGGCCACATCAAAGAAATCCTTGGTTTTTGCAGAGCTTATGTGTGATCTTCCCTGTGCTACAATGGAATCTGAGCCCAGTGATTCATTTCCGGATGAATTCCCGTTCCTGATTAGCACTACTGATCCTTGGTATGGATATTTGCTGATTTATCTCTATACCTAGCGTTTTCAACCGCATTTATCTCGTGATGATCGCCGCCATATCCGTCACCACACGAAGTACTATCTTATCTTGAATGATACCTTGTATAGATGTGGGATTGACTCCATTCTCCAATGATGCCTCACCTATGAGGAAGCTGAACACGTGTTGAATGATTGCCACTCTGGAGCATGTGGCGGTCATTTATCTGGGATGGCTACAGCCCAGAAAATCCTTCACGCTAGCTATTTCTAGCCTTCTGTCTTCAAATACTGTCATGAGGTTTTTAAGAAATGCCTACCTTGTCAACATTTTTATCCTAAAAAGTGCACCCATCCTGCTCCGCTTCACCCCGTCATTGCCGTTGGCCCATTCACTAAATGGGGGATTTACTTCATGCATTGTAAGCCTACCTCAACTGGGGGGCATGGTTACATCATCATAGCCGTCGATTATTTCACAAAACAGGCTGAGGCCATGCCTACATATGCAAAATATGGTAATACTGGTGCTTTCTTCTTGTTCAATCCTATCATAGCTAGATTTGGAGTTCCACAGCCCATCGTCACTGATCACGGATCTCATTTCTGTAATCAAATGATGGAGGAACCGAGTGCTAAGCTAGGTTTTCGCCATGAAAACTCTACGCCGTATTATCCGCAAGCTAATGGTCAGGTGGAGGCCATTAACAAAGTTTTGAAAACTATGCTTCATCGGATGGTTCGAGATCATAAATCCAATTGGCACCTTTTCCTTTTTTCTGCTCTTTGGGCTTATTAGACTTCCATGAAAATAGCTACTGGTTTCACGCCATTCTAGCTTGTCTATGGACTTGAAGCTGTCTTGTCGATCCAATGTCAGATTCCATCTTTACAACTTGTCGTCTAACTTTTCCTGGACACTTCTGCAGAGGAAGAGAGATTTCTGTATTTGAATAACCTTGATGAGACTTGCAGAGATGCTTCCTTGGCTAATGAGGCGCATAAGAAACCCATCAAGGCGCAATAGGATAAATCTATCCAACCTCGTGTTTTCAACGAGGGTGACCTAGTATTGACTTATGACCAAAGATATGACAAACTAGGGAAGGGTAAGTTCGAGTCCATGTGGTATGGACCTTTCGTTATTTCTAAGGTGTTAGAGAAAGGAGCTTACGAGCTCATTGATTATGATGGAATCCATTTGGGGAAACCTTGCAATGGGTTTTACCTGAAAATCTACTATGCCTAGGTCTTCTTGGATAGTATCTTGTATATATGTATATTGATTGACTTTTAGTGTGCTTTTAGTATTTTCAAGATGGTTTTGAGTTTTAGTGTCCGCATCTGTTTATACCATGTTTTGGTCATGCAGATGGATTTCTACGGCTTCGCTGATGGTGCTTGCTGCCACACCTTGAATCTCATCTCAGCTGCTTGGGTTCTCTATTCCCTAACTAAAGATTTGGTTAGTTCAGGAGTAGTTTGCATAGGTCCTGCTACTAATAACATTGCCAAGTATGAAGCAGTCATCTGTCTCTTGACTGAAGCTACCTCCCAGGATGTCTGTGATCTAGTAGTCTTGATGGACTCACAGCTCATGGTTTGTCATTTGAACCATGTCTACACCATTAGGGACCCGGTGTTCCTCCGCCTCTTCTGGAGGGTACGTTTGTTAGAAAGATCATTTGGAACCATTACCTATAGGCATATCCCTAGGGAACTGTTGTGCCCCTACCCAACAGCCTTTAAAAAACATTATTTCATCGAACAAAATTGTATTTTGTTTTGATGAAATGTTTGAATTTCATATAGCAAACCTAACGAATTAATAGCTAGTGAAATGGTGACATTCCAGAAGCTATTGAAACATGAAATTCAATGTTTTTAAAGAAACCTTTGCAAACTATGGATTAGTTGACAAAATTATTATTTTGAAATTATCATTTTAAGTGGATAAGTGTGAATAATTTTTCATAACCTAGTAGTGATTTCTTATCCGAATATTTATCATTTAATTTTATTATGTGATTTTGTTATCATAAATGTTGATAAGGTTTTGAAATTGGGAGGCTGATTATGGTATTGATGACACCTTATAAATGGGTAATTTTGATTCAATTATTCAACTTGGTAATTCTGATTCATTTAACGATAGATATTGAAAGATAAAACCATGCATTCAATTTAAGAGTTTGAAAAATATTTTACTAAGCCTATCCTATTATTTTTGCTACATTATTTAAAGTGTTGAATAATTCAAGATCAAATAAGTATCTTTATAATTAATAGACTTTATTTGTTTTTATTATTTATACAAGATAAATAAATATTTTAATTATTTTGTATAAATATAATAAATAAAGTTCTTTGATCTTTTAAATGTTTACCTAGAAAATTAGGTATAATTAACACTTTATTTTAATTTTATCATATTTGCAAAAATACCAGGAATTAATATGAATTTTATAAAGGCTTAGAAATGAGCATACTTTTCCTTTTTATTGAAGATTATTGTCTGATTTATCCATTGGTTATTTGAATAACGGCACGTGGTTATCAATGAAGATTGAAGGAGCTATTAATTCAATGGAAATGTTTGTGAATTTTGTTTTATCCACAACGGGATTCTCATATTAAACCAGCTATCTGTTCTCCAATATTGTAGAGATTTGAGAGATGCCAACCGAATCTATGGTTTATTATATTGCTAATAATAATAAAACAAATATCATGTAGATGCTGAAATGTTTTAATTGAAAAAAATCGTAGATTTTGAAAATGCCAAAAGAGCTAGAAAGATCATTGGTTAAGCTATTTATTTTCTCATGATTGAATTCTATTTACACTTCTTTCTTTTATTAGGTTTTTTGTTTTTTATGTGCAGATGCTAAGGAGATTGTTATGATTCTGGAAATTGCCGGGAGATGAACTTCATTTTCAGCAAGTTATTAAAAACGTGTCCTCAATTAACATGCGTTTTTCCAGGCTACATTGTGAGCAAATGAAAACAGATATTGAAAATCCGCCACATGGGTTTTTTTCAGAACGGACCCATTTAATTTAAGTAGGAATATTTTGCCAAAAAGTGATGGATTCTGGGATATTTCGGGGGTTTTCTGGACGCGATTTTTGCAGTTGCGGCTGGCAAAATTTCGCCTGTGTAAAACCTAATTTGGATTTCGTTTTTGGTTATTTAAGCAGACTGGAATTTGCTGGAAATGGAGGTGAACGTGGGGGCTGCCAAAGCTGAAGATATTTCTCTCTTGTAAGCTCAGAAAACACTACTGCCTGAAGTCGATAGTTGATGGAGAGGAGACAACAAGACTGTGGTTTGATTTATCTGCAATTTTAGACAGCTATCTGTCTTGACCTACGATATATTGAACTGGTGATATTTTTAATATATGTTTACAGTTTGTATACTTGGCATATAGTTTTGATATCTATTAGTTTTGTCATTTCTTTTCTATTTTATCTATGTTTGTTATAATTCTCTAAAGAATTTTGCAAATATACGTCTTGTACGATTATCGATTTTTAATGTTTTTGATTTTGCTGATATGTCATGTTGTTTAATTAATGATCGATATCATTGTTTATATAATATGTAATGATTACTGTATGGTTTTGTTAATGTTTAAATTTCTTTAAATATTATCAAGTGTATTCATGCAGTATTCTTATCAGCATAGTTCGATTCCAGGTTTAATATTCTTTTCACTCTTGATAAGGATAAGATCGAAAATAGATTAATATGCTGTTTCTTTTAAATTATTTTATGGAAAACAGCCACTGAATTACATTCAGGTTCTTTCCTGTTTTTTTTGTAATTAATGTATATTTGTTAATAATGCAAATTTTATAACTCCTTTAACATGTTTGATTAATTTTTTATTATTTATAAGTTCAATTAATTAAATAGATTTGTTTCATAGATTAATTTAATTAAATTACTAATTCATTAGTAAGTAGATTAACCAGTTTAATTTGTACATTCATTAACTAGTTTAATTTGTACATTCGTAGGTATTTATTGGATTTAATTAACCAAAGCAATAGCTCTATTTTATCTTTTAGACTTAGTTTAGTTAGACTTTCAGGCTAACAGAGCCTTTAAACCTGTCGGAAACAACCATCCCAAACAACTTGGAGCCTGTTTTAAGGATCCCGGTCTGGGTTGTCTTCCCCGTTACGTGCATAGTCACATATGCCCGTCAACATTGGCACTAGAAGGAGGGCCAGTAGATGACAAGTTAGTCTACTGGAGCTATATTATTGATTAATGGCTTCTGTTCCGATTTGGAGATGTTTTTCTCGTTGGAGATGTTTTTCTCGAAAAATTATGGTTGATACTCCAGCAAGTATAGTTGATCTCTTGACAGAAAACAAATTTAATGGTGAGGAAGTAACATCTGCATATGAACATGTTTTACATTTTATTGATCAATGTATCTTTCACGAGATTAATGATAAAGATGTTTTGTGCATATGCTTGACTCTTACTTTTGAAGGACGAATCAAGAAATGGTGTGAAACCTTGCCCGTAGCTTCTATCCATTCTTTTGAGCATTTAATTAGTGCATTCGTAGTTTCTTTTGGGAATTATGATTTCATTAGTTTGTGCACTGAATTAATAAATTTAAGGAAAGACAAAGATGAATCGGTGGAAGACTTCATTAATAGATGTATTCATCTTTGTTATAGGTTTCCTTTGAAAGATATTCCTTGTTTAGGTGAATGGCTTCATCATTTGATTCTTTCAAATGAACAAGATTCAGAAGCTAATCAATATGAATTTTTATTTAGTGATTGTTCACAGTTTGATTTAGTTCTTCATGAAAATTCTGAAAATTTAGAAGTGGAAGAAAACCAATCTTGTTTGACAACATTTTTCACTTTGACCGATGTGGATTTTGAAGAACATGATATTTCAAATTATGATATTTCCATATCTTCGTTGAATGAGAAAGAAGTTTATGAAGAAAATTGTCATGTTCCTACTTCTATTTCAGAAACAAAAGAAATTGAATCTAAAACTTCTAGTTTGGCTGAAGAGATTTGAGATTCATCTTGTGGAGATCTTATCATTGATCATTTTATCTCATCTCCATTAGTTCTTGATTTTTCTTATTCTAAAGAATCCAATGACTTTCTACCACATCTATATTCTTATGATGAACATAGTAAAACATCAGATAACTTATTATGTTCATATTTTTCTATGGATCGTGTCACGGATATTAATCAGTTTATCCTAGAAGAAGAAACCAAATCACCCATCGACCTATCTTTTGAAGATGAACTATTTAGTGAAGAATCTTCCTGTAATGATCTTTCTTATCCACGAAAAGAATTTCATTCTCTTAATGCTTCAACATATTTTTCTTTGTACCCTGATATTTTTTATCAAGAGGCAATGCATAGTTCGTATTCTTATGATTTTGATTTCACATTGTCACAATCTTATGTGGTACAATACAATCATGATTTGCATTTAGAAAATGAAGAGATTAATCTGTCTTCCCATGAAACATTTCCTCAATTACATACATGGGAATTAGGAAATATTCAAACAAGCAGACTTGAAGAAGTCTCTTATGATTCATCGAAGGTCTTAGATCAACAATCTTATCATGATCAGTCGCTTGAGTTTGAAAATCAATATGGAACAGGTAAAGTCAATGTTGATAATCATCATAATTTACATCTTACAATAATTAATGATGATTTTTCACTTACCTTGTTGGATTCCATTAGTTCATCTCAAGTTACTGATTATGAGGAATTTAATCCCTATCAAATTGATCAGGATATTAATCATAATGCAGAGAAAATTCTTCAACTTGAATTTAAGAAAATTGAATTTGAATTTCATGATCTTTTTAAACGATGTGTTTGTCTGCAAGATTATGTTCATAGGGATAAAAACCTACATGAAGGATTGTTTAACTTTGAGTTTCTTTCACATGATTCTTTGCACAAAACTTTAGCACATCATTGTCATGATATATCTCTCTCATTACCATATTTTTTCGAACAATCCTATGTTATTAATCACACATATTATGATAGGATTGCAGATTGGCTCGAGAGATCTTTTCTTGCGAAGTTTCCAGAGAATGGTAAGTTGGCATTTATTTTGTTTTTTGAAAGTCAAGATGGTAAGTCAGATTTATTTATTTTCGGTTTCAAAATACCTCAAATCTTATTGCCGACTTTCATTTTGTTTGATTTTGTAGGATTGGAGTTATTACGATGGCTTCATTGGAAATTTTCGTTTACTTAGTTTGTATATATTTTATTTTATTAGTTTAGGTTAGGTTTATAATTTAGGATGATTTGTGTTTGTTTACATTTGAATAAATGCAGATATATGGAGTTGCGGCAACATTATTTTAAGAATGAGATGGCGACGTCATTATCAGGGAAGTAGTTCTTTACTTTCTCTTGCTTTCTTTAACCGTCTCATTAAAAGAAAGAACCTTTCATCTTTTTATAGTTGCATACTCATTAGGATTTATTTTGTTACTTTGATTTCTGAATAAAACACATTGGATTGACATCTCATCAATAATTGAAAAAAACAACTTTGGCTTAATTGAAAATTTAGAGATAAAAAACTTAAAATGTGTTAATCTATTTTATTCTCTCATTTTCTTTTGCTGGAATTAGTCATATATTGTTAGACTTATTTTCTATTTGATGAGATCTTGATTTAACTCATGTGTTATGTGTGTTTCATTTGCTAAGAGTTTTCTCGTAGACTTTGAAATCCTTTGTTTCAATAATTTGCTCAAATAAAACTCATGTATATATTATTTTGTTTTTTCTTTTGATTTTGTTGTTCTTTTACTTTTTCAAAACCAGGAGAAATGATTCAAATCTGAGAATGGTTTTTATGTCATAAAATTAGAATCTGATAATATAAAATATGAAGAAAGCGAGACTTTTGGAAATTTGTTCTTATCTCAGAAATAAAAGAAAAATAAATTGAACTGTTGCAAACAAAACTACTAGATAAAAACTTTTACTTTATTTCGTTTCTTTTATCATTATCCTCAAATTATTGGATTTAATGAATATCGAAGTCATTATTACTGGGAATTCTATTACTTATTTAGAAATCAGTTCTAGGAAAGCAGTTGCAATTTAATAATAAAATCAGTTATCTATAAATCCTTTACGCTATCTTACTCGTAAAGAGTTTCCTATTACGTTCCCCCATTATAAACATGCAAATCTCTTGTAGATGAGCACTTAAACGCTGAATATGAAGTCTTCTTTAAACTTATTAGCTTGGGATATAAGCGATTGGGTAGAATGGGTTAAAAGATGTACCCTTTCGAGGCTATGGACGCCTGCAGGCAGGAGGGCTCCGTCTGTGGCATACTTGGATTCCAAATCATAAATTGTTATATATACAAAAATCTATAAGAATCCAAGGTCATCCCATACTCGTGAAGAGGTTTCAATGCAGCTTACCCATTAATAAATTAAGAAGTTCTAAATATTCGTGTTTTATCTTATCTTGGGACTAGAACGGTAGGATGTATGGTTAAAAGTCAACCCTTTCGAGGCTATGGACGCCTGCAGGTAGGAGGGTCATGACTGTAGTATTGGGATCATATATTTAAAAAACTGGTCGAATATCAAAATTGTATTGTATTTCCCAGAATTAATTTCTTTTGGAGTCTTATGTTTTCTGAAAAAATTTAAAATTCGTATCGTTTTTGAAGGTAATCTCTGGATAATGATAAAAGAATCGAATCTGGTATTAGTTTGAAATCTAGTCTTATCACAAGGCACAGTTCTTTTATCTTCAAGAAAATGCTAATCTGAGTTAAAGAAAATTTTTCTTATGTTGCTACATACACAAGACAGATTTCATGTTTTCACAAAGATAACTGTTTCGCCCAGTCAGTCGCCATATGTTGTGCCCCTACCCAACAGCCTTTAAAAAACATTATTTCATCGAACAAAATTGTATTTTGTTTTGATGAAATGTTTGAATTTCATATAGCAAACCTAACGAATTAATAGCTAGTGAAATGGTGACATTCCAGAAGCTATTGAAACATGAAATTCAATGTTTTTAAAGAAACCTTTGCAAACTATGGATTAGTTGACAAAATTATTATTTTGAAATTATCATTTTAAGTGGATAAGTGTGAATAATTTGTCATAACCTAGTAGTGATTTCTTATCCGAATATTTATCATTTAATTTTATTATGTGATTTTGTTATCATAAATGTTGATAAGGTTTTGAAATTGGGAGGCTCATTATGGTATTGATGACACCTTATAAATGAGTAATTTTGATTCAATTATTCAACTTGGTAATTCTGATTCATTTAACGATGGATATTGAAAGATAAAACCATGCATTCAATTTAAGAGTTTGAAAAATATTTTACTAAGCCTAACCTATTATTTTTGCTACATTATTTAAAGTGTTGAATAATTCAAGATCAAATAAGTATCTTTATAATTAATAGACTTTATTTGTTTTTATTATTTATACAAGATAAATAAATCTTTTAATTATTTTGTATAAATATAATAAATAAAGTTTTTTGATCTTTTAAATGTTTACGTAGAAAATTAAGTATAATTAACACTTTATTTTAATTTTATCATATTTGCAAAAATACCAGGAATTAATGTGAATTTTATAAAGGCTTAGAAATGAGTATACTTTTCCTTTTTATTGAAGATTATTGTCTGATTTATCCATTGGTTATTTGAATAACGGCACGTGGTTATCAATGAAGATTGAAGGAGCTATTAATTCAATGGAAATGTTTGTGAATTTTGTTTTATTCACAACGGGATTCTCATATTAAACCAGCTATCTGTTCTCCGATATTGTAGAGATTTGAGAGATGCCAACCGAATCTATGGTTTATTATATTGCTAATAATAATAAAACAAATATCCTGTAGATGCTGAAATGTTTTAATTGAAACAAATCGCAGATTTTGAAAATGCCAAAAGAGCTGGAAGGATCATTGGTTAAGCTATTTATTTTCTCATGATTGAATTCTGTTTACACTTCTTTCTTTTATTAGGTTTTTTGTTTTTTATGTGCAGATGCTAAGGAGATTGTTATGATTCTGGAAATTGCCGGGAGATGAACTTCATTTTCAGCCAGTTATTAAAAACGCGTCCTCAATTAACATGCGTTTTTCCAGGCTACATTGTGAGCAAATGAAAACAGATATTGAAAATCCGCATTAGAGGAAATTTGGGGTCTAAAATGGGCCTTATAAGAAAACGTGCCAAAATAAGTTTTTGTGAGTTGGAATTCAAGAACCAATAGAATTTCAATAAAATAAGTCAACCATAATGGTTGAATTGACATATTTGTCATTAAAAAAAACTACTTTTTTTGTTCGTATTTTCGACATATCTCATTGTGTTTTTACTCAAATTTCGATCGGGAGAGCTCGTTGGATGCGGAATTTGATTCTGCATCCAACGAGTACCCACACTGCATAGTTTTGATGGACCCTACTACCCCAAAAACAAGAAATACCTGAAAAAACGTGATGATGACATCATCATCACATTTTTTCAGGTATTTCTTTTTTTTGGGATAGAGGGGTCCGTCAAAAGTATACATTGTGGGTACTCGTTGGATGCGGAATCAAATTCTGCATCCAACGAGCTCTCCCGATCGAAATTTGAGTAAAAACATAGGGAGATATGTCAAAAATACGAACACAAAAAGTAGTTTTTTTCTTTCTTCCTCCAAAATTAATCAATATTATTTTATTATTTTAACTATTATTTTATTATTTTAACTATTATTTTATTATTTTCCTTAGGAGGCCCATTTTAGACCCCAAAATTCCTCTAATGCCACATGGGTTTTTTTCAGAACGGATCCATTAGTTGTACTGAAGAAGATTTTTCCAAAAAGTGATGGATTCTAAGAGATTTCAGGGGTTTTCTGGACGCGATTTTTGCAGTTGCGGCCGGCAAAATTTCGCCTGTGTAAAACCTAATTTGGATTTCGTTTTTGGTTATTTAAGCAGACTGGAATTTGCTGGAAACGGAGGTGAACGTGGGGGCTGCCAAAGCTGAAGAGATTTCTCTCTTGTAAGCTCAGAAAACACTGCTGCCTGAGGTCGATAGTTGATGGAGAGGAGACAACAAGACTGTGGTTTGATTTATCTGCAATTTTAGACAGCTATCTGTCTTGACCTATGATATATTGAACTGGTCATATTTTTAATATATGTTTACAGTTTGTATACTTGGCATATAGTTTTGATATCTATCAGTCTTGTCATTTCTTTTCTATTTTATCTATGTTTGTTATAATTCTCTAAAGAATTTTGCAAATATACATCTTGTACGATTATCGATTTTTAATGTTTTTGATCTTGCTGATATGTCATGTTGTTTAATTAATGATCGATATCATTGTTTATATAATATGTAATTATTACTGTATGGTTTTGTTAATGTTTAAATTTCTTTAAATATTATCAAGTGTATTCATCAGTATTCTTATCAGCATAGTTCGATTCCAGGTTTAATATTCTGTTCACTCTTGATAAGGATAAGATCAAAAATAGATTAATATGTTGTTTCTTTTAAATTATTTTATGGAAAACAGCCACTGAATTACATTCAGGTTCTTTCCTGTTTTTTTTGTAATTAATGTATATTTGTTAATAATGTAAATTTTATAACTCCTTTAACATGTTTGATTAATTTTTTTATTATTTATAAGTTCAATTAATTACATAGATTTGTTTCATAGATTAATTTAATTAAATTACTAATTCATTAGTAAGTAGATTAACCAGTTTAATTTGCACATTCATTAACTAGTTTAATTTGTACATTCGTAGGTATTTATTGGATTTAATTAACCAAAGCAATAGCTCTATTTTATCTTTTAGACTTAGTTTAGTTATACTTTCAGGCTAACAGAGCCTTTAAACCTATCGGAAACAACCATCCCAAACAGCTTGGAGCCTGTTTTAAGGATCCCGGTCTTGGTTGTCTTCCCCGTTACGTGCATAGTCACATATGCCTGTCAACAGGAACATAATGTAGTTGCTGACTCATTGGATAATTACATCCTAGATTGGAATATTTCTCATTCACGACGTTAAATCAAACATGGTACATGGTAAATAAACATTTGAAGACACATAGAACTTATAGAAAATGCATTGGTCCATTTGAAACGTATAAACACCGTGTAAAAATTTGTATATATATACGAAAAGTTTTACAAAAAATAGGTCCCGAGACCTCATCTTAAGCATGTAAGCTTTCAGGAAAAATCATCATACAAAATCCTGAAGCTATCAGCTTTCAGTATACATGTCTTAGGCACTAATGGTGCTCATGATAGCAAATCATTGCTCAAGGCACCGTATGTAACAGCCTGCTTAATCTTCCCGGTACTCCCGTTGTAGATCTCTGATATCTAGTCGAAAGGTCATCTATGCCGGCATCTGAGATTTCTAGATTCAACCTCTCCAGGTTCTCCCCTAGCTCCTCGGTGATATCATCACCCTATGGTACGAAGTGAGCTCTAGCTCACCTATCCAATGGAGATACTCCTCTAGGCCTCGCTGGTCCAACATCTGCATGAGAACAAATAGGTCCCGTCACTTATCATAAAAAGTATAAAACTTTAAAAACATAAAAACATTGTCTATTTTAGGGTTTCTTGCTTCTTACCGATGTCATCCCACTACCCTCCAGGTGGGACTAGTAGGTTGGGATCTCCTGTAAAGTCTGTTCCTACATAGGCATAGTCCTCGACCATGAGCATCTGATCCTGCAACCATCTGAAGAATGGATCACCGAACTTCACTCTGCCCCTACCCGCTACTGTGCGAGCCATGACCTGGACCCACCTCAGCATATGGGGGTCCCATGCTCTCAGACTCCGGAAAGTCACCTAGGGCCTCATCTGTGGGACCCACTCGAAGAAGAATCAGGCTAATATGGAACCAAATCCGAACTGCTTCAACTCTCCCTGTCGACATTTAGTCAGCTGATCCTTTAATATTGGAAGCATTTCTTCCGCCCAGTTGAACACCGTAGGTGCCATAGCCTCTATGGCGTACAACATGTGTGCCCTGGAAGCTTGGTGCACACCCTGGCTCCTGGCCACCCTCTGCATGGTGAACAGAATGATCCATAGAGCCCTATCTATCACTGCCCTGATGGGGATCTTTTTCCCCGATGTACCCATACCTGGTGCACAGTGCCAATCTATAAGCTCTCTGGTGGTGATGTCCCCGCCACGAGAACTTGTCAGTGAGATGGGGGCACCCCATCTCGATAGACCAGTCAAGAAGTATATATCCTCTACCTCCATTATAAGTATATGTGCTCCCACCTCGAAATACTACTGTTCTGGATTCCATATCTGCAGTATGTGTTCCAGTAATCTCTTGTGAGACACCATGCTTGGGGTCTGAAAGAAATTTAAAATTCCACAGTCCCGTAGTGTGGCAATGCAACCCGCATTTCTTTCAGCAGTAGCATCCTCGTTATCATGTGTTCTTTTCTTCCATATCACCATGTTTTGAGTCACCTAGACCTGCCAAAAACAACAATGGTATGCATTAGAATCATCCTTGAGTCATTGGAAATCAAAAGAATGAGTTTTTTCTACCCATATCATTTGTTTAAGTTCTTCATGGTTGGCACTGCCTGTGCCCCATTGGAGATAGGTGGTAGCAACGCCTGTTCACCATGTTCTTGGCGCGGTTCTTGGGTGGTACCGCATATCCCATAAGGGGTAGTCGCGGTGCCCGCATATTGGGTTTTAGGTCTTTCTAGATAGGCCCAATGCCCCCCTCCCCCCCCCACCCTCCCAAATCTCAAAATAGAAGCTATGAAATGAAATATGAAGGTCTTAGATGTTACCTGCAACTGACGGTGCTGAAAATGGATGGTGGAAACTCCCGGTATCAGCTGTGGAAGATCTGGCTAGAAAATGGTCCAAGTGCTCTCTGCTAGAGGTAAATAGTGAATGTTTTTTATTTTTTACTATTTACTTGACTTATATAGACATTTTTGGGTCTGACTTACTATAGTCTTGATATAAAATTGTATTTTAGTCAAAGTTCATTTGTCATAATCCCTTAATGTTGGTCTTAAATGCATTTAACACTTGTTTCTGAGTCGTTTGTAGGATAAGAGAACTTTAGTAAGAAGCTTTGGAAAGTTTGTTTATGACTTTTTTGAACTTTCAAAAAATGGAAAAGGTCGTCAAGCGTTTATTACGACACTTTGTCATGCTCATTAAAAATCTAGTATCAAAGTTCCGAGTCCATTTCAAGTTTCTTTCCAGGCTTGTAAAATACAACATTGTGTAAAGAAGCATCATGGCATCCTCTTTTCACCTCTTTTTCAGGCTCCTTCAACATGAAAAATTTGTCGAGTCCGTTTTCGATTCTTTTCAGGCTCGTAAAATATGACATTGTGCAAAGAAACCCTATGGAGTTCTCTTTAAACCCTTTTCAGGCTCCATAAATATGAAAAGATCGTCGAGCGATCTTGTCTTCTTCACGCTCGTTAAAGTATTTGAAGAGTTGTCCGTCCAACGGTAGGTTATATCTTTTTCGATTCGGATCAGACTATTTACGAAAAAGGATCACTCCATCCAATCATGACTGGAAGAGTTCTCTAAGGTATGATTTTACAATTTTTCGGGCCTTAGAGACTAAATCATATGAAAAAGGACCCCTTTGGAGTCTTCTTCCATATTCGTTCAGACTCTCTAAACATGAACAATACTGAGTTTTCTTTTAGTGGACTTGTTAAATTAAACATTGAGAGACCCATTTTGGGAATGGACCCCTCCTCTCTCAAGTTTATAAAACATATGAGACTGGACTTGTCTTCCAACAAGCTATATCGAGTGTTTGTTACCCTCTTTGAACTCGTAAAACTGAAAAGAGGCACTCATCAATCATGATGGGGGAAATGGGAAGGGAATCATTTTTTAAATAATGGCAGTTGTTTGTCGTTACATTTGAACATGGCACTTGTCTGCACAATCATGTCAGTCAATTGGGTATTTAGCTGATCTCCGTGACAATCTACTTTCATGAGTCATGTCAATCCTTTGAGTCTTTTGAAAGAATGCATTGTCCACTATCGCATTATGTGTCTATCTTGTCTAGTCATGCTTCCAAGTCATTTTTTCATGCCACCCGATGTTCAAGGAGAATTTGAAGACGTTTTACCTCTGTAGTCTACATAGTCTTTGTGTCAATATATTTGAGTCAGTCATATGGTTACTACATTCACATCATTCTAAAACTATGTTCTGAGTTTCATGTCGTCGATGTGGGACTCATCATGGCCCTCCTTCGACGAGACTATTCCCGTCGACATCAACTCATTATCCGAGAAATAGTCTTAGAAACAATACTTAGTACCTTGAGATCTGTATGCCTTAATGACAGTTTCTCTCACTCTCGACATAGGTTCACATCATTGACATTTGATCGATAGAATCGACTGGGTGTTTGACATCATGACATCTATCCGCACTTAGTAGATTGTACTAAGGTACCTTGGGAATCATTGACATTAATGGTGATCTCCCTTACACTTGTTAATGGTTCACATCATTGAATGGTAATCAAGTGTTTTCTACCATGTTTGACTTCAGATCATTGTAATCACATAGATAGAATTGTACTTTGTGGAAGACGATACCAAGACTCTGGGTATTTGTTTAAAAGCGCTCATTGCTTTTTCCTCGGGTTGCGATGGAGTTTTGTATATCTAGCATGGATCCACATTTGTATGGTCATGGCTATGCTCAAATTTTCGTCTATATGACATAGATCTACATTGTATGTCTGGTAGCTATGTCCAAGTTTGAGTCCCCTATCACATGGATCTACGCTGTATTCTAGTAGCCATGCTTGTTTATTCCTCTCATGGATCTTCCTTGTATTGGTCTGTAGCTATGAGTTTGGTTACTTGTGTCTATGATTCAACGTACTGATGTACTACATATGCCTACTTGACAACATGCTCTGATCGAGCTGACATTTTCATCTCTTAGTGACGACTTGTTCTCAAAGCTCTCGTTTATCATATCCCTCTAAGAATCATGCTTTGGGGGGCATCCTGTTATACCAAAATCTTGTCACCATCATGTGATAAGACATTTGACATACCTACTTACCCTCAATCCCAACTTCTGTAGTGGAAACTAAATGGTTTTTCATCAATCTTTCATACAAATTCCCAGCACCATGCATGCCCCTTTATCCAGGAGTGGTACCCCTGTTCTCACCGCACATCATCTGTTTCCCATAAGCGGTGCCACCGCTTATTGTCCTTGGTCCATAAGTGGTTATTACCAGAACCACTCTGTCATAGAAGGAGAAATGCGGTACCCTAGGTAAAAAGGGAAAAAGAGAAGTTTCTCAAGGCTTCTAGATGATAAGCCTCGTGTCCTGCCTTATCCCTGTTAAATTTTCATATGCTAAGCTAGATCATTAATAATTCATTTCGATTTCATAACAAAAGCATATAAACAGGATCACTGAAAGATAGACAAGCACAACCATACAAAGGGATAACACAAAGATTTATCCTAGGAAAACCCTAAAGGGAAAAACCCAGCAAAAGCTTCCTCAGTATATATGCCCCAAAAGATAAAAGGTAAAACCAACAAGGAGATCAAAGCCTGATCCTCCTCCTTCTCCAGCTACTTCTCTTCTCCACTAATGCTCTACACAAGTGAGAGTGTGTGTGTCTCAAATGAGGAGCATCACACCTCTATTTATATTCATCCGTTCACTTGAATTAACTCATCCGACATGTAGGCTCGAGTTACACATGTAGGTTCAAGTAACCACACTGGGGTGCTAATGACCCACCTTTACAAATAGAGGGGACAACCTCATGACTCTTATTAGTTCTTCCGATTAGAAGCATTGGGGTACAAGATAATACAAGTGGTTCTCCCGATAGGACCATCGGGGACCACAAAAAGATACATATAGAATATTCTTCGAAGTTACAATATTTCAACACTCCCCCTTAACGAGAAGGGTATTCTACAACAACGTCAACAACAACAATAGTAGGAGAGGACATCATCAACATCATCAGGGTAACACATCTATAAATCATTGGAAGCTTTTGAACATCATATAGTCTTCGTCTTCAATATTTGACGACAACAACTCTTTAATCAACATCAACATATTTTGACCTTTTGATCAGCAACATATTCAACACTTTGATCTTTCGATCAGCAACATCTTCAGCACTTAGACCTTTCGATCAGCAGCAACATCTTCAGCACTTTAACCTTTCGATCAGCAACATCTTCGGCAATTTGACCTTTCGATCAACAACATTTTCAGTAACATCTTCAACACTTTGACCTTTCGATCAGTAGCAACGTCTTCAGCACTTTGACCTTTCGATCATCACCAATATCTTCAGCATTTTGATCAGCAATATCTTCAGCACTTTGATCTTTCGATCAGCAAAGACATCTTCAGCATTTTGACCTTTCAATCAGCAACATCATCACATTCTGATTAGTAACATCGTGATCAGCACCATCATCATACTTCAACTCTCGAACAGAATCATCATCATCATATTCTGATCTTTTGATCAGTATGTCATCATCATCACATACTGATCATCATCATCGTCACACTCTGATCTTTCGATCAGTACATCATCATCATCATACTTTTGATCGGTCGATCAGTACATCATCATCATCATCAGGAAAACATCAACATCATCAAAACATCATTATGATCAAAACATTCAACATCATCAAAACATCAAAATATCATCATCATCACACTCTGATATTTTGATCAGTACATCATCATCATCATAAAATCATTATCATCAAAACATCAACATCATCAAAACATCAACATCATCATCATCAAAACATCAACATGATCCTTCCTTTCGGAATTATGGGATCAACATGTCTGTGGTACTCAGACGATCGTTCCTGTCGAAATTAGGGGATTTAGGTCTTTATGGAGTTACTAATGATCCTTCCTTTCGAAATTATGGGATCAACACATTTGTGGAGCTCAGACGATCCTTCCTTTCGGAATTACGAGATTATGTTTTTACGGAGCTACTAACGATCCTTCCTTTTGGAATTACAGGATTTAGGTCTTTACGGAGTTACTAATGATCCTTCCTTTCGGAATTATGGGATCAACACATTTGTGGAACTCAGACAATCCTTCCTATTGGAATTATGGGATCAACACATTTGTGGAACTCAGACAATCCTTCCTATTGGAATTATGGGATCAACACATCTGTGGAACTCAGACAATCCTTCCTATTAGAATTACGGGATCAAGTCTTTACGGAGCTACCAACGATCCTTCCTTTTAGAATTACGGGATTTAGGTCTTTACGAAGTTACTAACAATCCTTCCTTTCAGAATTACAGGATCAACACATTTGTGGAACTCAGACAATCCTTCCTATTGGAATTATAGGATCAATTCAATGATCCTTCCTTTCAGAATTATGGGATTTAGGTCTTTACAGAGTTACTAACGATCCTTCCTTTCGGAATTATAGGATCAACACATCTGTGGATCTCAGATAATCCTTTCTATTGGAATTACAGGATCAATTCAATGATCCTTCCTTTCGGAATTACAGGATTTAGGTCTTTACGGAGTTACTAACGATACTTCCTTTCAAAATTACGGGATCAAAACATCTGTGGAACTCAGACAATCCTTCCTATTGGAATTACGGGATCAATTCAATGATCCTTCCTTTTGGAATTACGGGATTTAGGTCTTTACGAAGTTACTAATGATCCTTCCTTTCAGAATTATGGGATCAACATAGTTGTGGAACTTAGACAATCCTTCCTATTGGAATTACGGGATCAACACACGTTCTCGAGTACCGAAGTCACCGGATCTATTCTGAACCGAGGTTCAAGGATGCTACAATCCTACTACCTTCTCGATGACCAAAGTTCACTGGATCCGTTCTGAACCAAAGTTCAAGGATGATACAATATTTCCACCTTCTCGATGACCGAAGTTTACCGGATCCATTCTGAACCGAAGTTCAAGGATGATACAATCCTGCTACATTCTCGATGATTGAGGTCACCGGATCACTTCTAGACATATGTCCCAAGATGATACAATCCCTCTTCATTCTCGAAGACCGAGGTCTCCAGATCACTTTTGGACATATGTCCCAGGATGATACAATCCCATTGCAACATCACTACTCCCCCTTTCAAGGAAGGTCTTTCCAAACCACACCAAGCTTGTCTCGAAAGTGTTCGAACTTTACTCGGGACAAAGGCTTCGTCAGCACATCACCATCTAAACCATCATCATCTACATCTTCAGTATGTGAATACTGAACTATCACCATCTGTATCTCCAGTATGTGAATACTGAAAGAATCATCTATATCTTCAGTATGGGAATACTGAAACATCATCATCTGCATATTTATCTTGTATGTAGAAATATTGGATTTCTATGTGTTACGATGGAACACAGGGTTCTCTATTATCACAACTCTCGTTATCACATAGAATCAATGTAGTATCCATCTTCAAGTCAAGGAGACCTGATATTAGCTTCTGAAGCCATATGGATTCACAACTTAGCAGAGCAATCTGCTATGTATTCTACTTTTGTTGTTCTAAGAGAAACACTGGACTGTTTTCTGCTAAACCATGAACTCATAGCAGACCCCAAACAAAAGCATCTACCTGATGTGCTTTTCCTGTCTGAGATAATTCCAACCCAATCTGCATCTATATAGCCATACAATCTGTAGTCATGGCTACCATCATAGTATAGACCAAGGTCTATAGTCCCTTTCAGATATCTCATCACATGTTTTGCAGCTACTAGGTGAACCCATCTTGGTTGAACAAGATATTGACTTAAGGTGTTCACAGCAAAACAAATGTCTAGTCTATTATTTGTTAAGTACATCAATGACCCAATGATATGTCTGTAATGAGTCACATCTACTAACTCTGATGAGTCATCATCTAACAGCTTCAGGTTGGAGTCCATGGGTGTGGCCATGGCTTTGCATTCCAACATATTTAATCTCTTCAATATCTCTACCGCATACTTTCCCTGGTTGAGAAATATTTCTTCTGAACTTTGTCATATTTCCAGACCTAGGAAATAGTGCATTAACCCAAGGTCTTTCATCTCAAATTATTCTGCTAGTTTCTTCTTGCTTTCCATGATCTATTTCTCCTTCCCTGTCAAGAATAAGTCATCCACATATAATAACAAGATGATAGGTTCATCTTCTACAACCTTGAGATAAAGGTTAGGATCAGATTTACTCTTGGTAAAACCCATAATTGACAGGAAACTGCCATACCAAGCTCTAGGAGCTTGCTTCATGCCATAGAGGCCCTTCTTCAACTTACATATATGAGTCCATCTGTCTTCAACTTCAAATCCTTTCGATGTAAAACTCTTCCCCAATCATACCATTAAAGAAGGATTGTCTTTACTTCATCATGGAAGCAACTACCATCATAGTTCTGAAGGAAGTGTACCTTGCTTCCTGCAGTAAGTGTCTCTTCAAAATTAATTCCCTCTTTCTTATAGAAACCTCTAGCCACAAGTATTTCCTTACTTCTATCAGCGACATATTTTATCTTGCAAATCCATTTGTAAGATACCACATGCTTGCTTTCTGGTTTGAGTACTATATCCCAAACATCATCATAAAATATTCCATGAGTTCATCTTGTCAGATCATCAACATATCCTAGTCTTCTGCATTCAACTTTGAAGGTTGGAACCCACTTTACTTTTGGTAAAGTATCGATCCATCAGGAAGCTATCCATCATGTCGTACCATGTCGAACTCAGATATCTTCTATAGTCACTCCCCCTGAAGTGGAGTATTATATTTCTTCTTCATTCTGTATAGGTGATTATATGCTTGATATATACTAGTCAATAGAGTATGTCATGTCATAGTCTATTCTTTCTGAGGCAAATCATGATTCTTGCTTTGTACACTTGTTCGTGCAGATCCATATGGAAGATACTACGTACTTCCCTTTATGTCTCGAAATCATATCATATACATCATTCCCCATAATCAACTGTTATTCTTTGATCATAGCTTCTTTCATAGCATTTTTTCTTCATCTTGAGTTATCTCTCATACCCATGGTGGTCTTCATCCTTCGAGGTGGATCTACTGCTCTTTGAAGCTCTTTCTTTCGTCATGGTGTCTCTGACCTTGGGAGCTTCAAATTCATGTTTATTGAATTGTCATCACTTGTTCTTTGGAACAAGTCTCATCCTTCTTTTCTTTTAGGAGGTCGTACAAGACCTTTCCTACAATTCAAATGCACCAGTTGCATGGTTAGAACTACATATGCATAACAACAAATTGTTATGCATCATGCAACTATTTATCCAATACAACATTCATCCATATCTCACAGAAACTTTCTATATGCCTTCCATCTCTACCATGACATCATTGAGATTGTGCACTAATCCAATATGTCAGCAAATAGGTTTCATTCTAGATAAGTAACAATGGATATTTGTATAGAACCATGAGCTACTTACCCATCACATGCATGCAAACAACACATCAACTAAATATAATCAAATGCATAACAAAACAATATCATTAAATGAGAATTGAATACTTATCTTTTGTTTGTTTCGTGGGTAGACTCCTTCTTGATCATTCTGCTTCATCCATGAAATCATCATTTCTTATCCAAATGATAAGATGGATAAGAGGTTCGTCAAGAATTGAGTTCTTCATATTCCTCATCGCTTGAGGGATCTTCTTTGAATGGTGAGAGCTTGATCTTCAATTTTCTCCCATATTTCTTCTTCTCTTCTTATGAGATGAGCTTCTTCTTCTTCCCAGAGTCAACTGAAAGTAATCGCTTCCTTTTGGCACACATTCCTCACATGAATGAATCCCATGATCATGGAAGGCCATTCTCTGCTTCTTCTTCTACCGCTTCAAGATGTTATGCATTTTGGATCTTCACATTCTTCAATTGTTTTCTCAAATCCATCTTCTAAATTACGTTCTTGTCTTCAAATAGCTTGATCAAGGAATCAAACATCTTCGGTGTCTTTAGGGAAGACACTTGTGGTACAATTTGATCCATGATTGAATCAACAATCATCTTCTTGGCCTTGATCAAGTTCTTCTTGTGTAAGTCTTTGAGGCTCATCTCCCTCTAGAACTGGAACCTCTCTACTCATGTAGGTGTCCAATTCAGTTTCTTAAGAGAGATCAAATACTTCTATGCTTGGAATTTTTAAACTTCACCAAGCTTATCATCAAGCTGATGTGATAGATCACTTTGAAATGAGAACCTCAAATGCAAATAGAAAAAGATTAAATCTTACCGATTTGAGGTGTTCGTCCTACTTCCGGAGCTGGCTGATCTAGGGTTTATCAGAGAAACCATAATTTTCAAAACTTTGAATATTTCATATTTGATTGGATATAAATATATATCTCTTCAAATGGAGGTGTCCAATGTACTCCTTTTCTGAAAACAATGGAGGGAAGTTCCCAGAACAGGAAGCCCTAGTTTTTCAATTTCTTATGCATAAATGCCCGTTACTGTTTCTGTGATATTGCTGAAATTACTGCTCCTTTATTTCTGAAATTTCTCACTGAGTTAACCTCGTATGTTCCTGATCCAACACCATAGGTTTCATCAGAATTGGTTTCACCAATTTTCATTTATGATCATTTTCCCAAGGTGACCTGTTACATGACTGTTCAGAACAGTGAAGTTGTACGGCATGCCACATGTCACTGGTTCATCTTCAGGTTCAGAAATTTGTACCACAGAAATTAAAGTCCGTTCTATTTCTGAAACATCTTCAGGAATTCCATTTGGACCTCTGTAGCCCACGCTACAGTAATTCGCCCCAGGTGTCCTGTTTAGGGATGAAGTCTGGAAGAGGATGGAACCCTAACTTGGAGGGATCATATCTCCCAGAATATAGCGAATCTAAGGCTGAATTTTGGATATAGTGTAAATCAATAATTTTTTGTCTGCTTCTGAAATTTTCAACTCCTGAGAATTCTCCAATCTCAGGATATATCTAATGTACCAAAACTTAGTATTTTTAGTATTTAGGGTTTTTCCAGATCGGGGTCAAACTAGGGTTTGATTTTCCCAAAGTTTCACCCAACCAAATTTCTTGATCCAGGTATCTAAAATTAGATTTTGATGAGGAGAAAAATCCTATGCTGGGCTCACTCAAAAATTCTTCTTCTATAGAAATCCCTAATTTTCCGCACCAAATATGAAAATGCTCGGAATCAAATTCCGCTTCGACAAAAAGATGCGCCCTTCAATGGAGATTCAGTCTAGCCTTCTTTTGCTGATCGATCATGGATAGAGACCCAAAAAATAAGAATCCCTAGATTCTTTAGCTGTACAATGTCTTCTTTCAGGGTGGCTCTGATACCATGTTAAATTTTCATATGCTAAGCTAGATCATTAGTAATTCATTTCGATTTCAAAACAAAAGCATATAAATAGGATCACTGAAAGATAGACAAGCACAACCATACAAAAGGAGAACACAAATATTTATCGTGGGAAAACCCTAAAGGGAAAAACCCAGCAAAAGCTTCCTCAATATATATGCCCCAAAAGATAAAAGATAAAACCAACAAGGAGATCAAAGCCTGATCCTCCTCCTTCTCTAGCTACTTCTCTTCTCCACTAATGCGCTACACAAGTGAGAGTGTGTGTGTCTCAAATGAGGAGCATCACACCTCTATTTATATTCATCCGTTCACTTGAATTAACTCATCCGACATGTAGGCTCGAGTTAATCAAGTAGGCTTGAGTTACACATGTAGGCTCAAGTAACCACACTGGGGTGCTAATGACCCACCTTTACAAATAGAGGGGACAACCTCATGACTCTTATTAGTTATTCCGATTAGAAGCATCGGGGTACAAGATAATACAAGTGGTTCTCCCGGTAGGACCATTGGGGACCACAAAAGATACATATAGAATATTCTTCGAAGTTACAATATTTCAACAACCCCTACTGCTGTGGGTTGGTTGAGCTCAATATCCCTCATCCTAGGATCTTAGAGGCCACCTCACCCACTAATTTCTCAACCATCTCTATCCATTAAAGCCCTATAAATAAGATCTCAGCCATGGTTGAGGGGAGAACACTTGAGGTATTGTTATGCTGTTGGATTTACCGTTGGCCCAAGATCATTTGGAGAGAGCATAGAGAGCTAGAGTCGAAGATTTTGGGGATGAGAAGGTCTGGTTTCATGGAGATGCATGTCAACACTAAGGCTTGGTTGTAAACTTCTTCATTTTCTTTAATGCATGTTGATTTTTGTCCCACATATGTTGTTGTTGTTGTGATTTCGCATATATGTTTCTAGATTCCTTAGTCACTAGCATAGATTAGTAGATCATATTCTGGTTGCTTTGATCTATTTCATGTTGAGCTTGATTGCAGGTACACAGGTGGACTATCAAAGCCTTGTATTCCAGATATCTATAGCGTCTAGGGAGATTCTTCAACCTCTGTCCTCTATTTTTTCTGGATTTGAACCATTCAGACCAGTGGAACACCTTGCTATCCGTAGGAGGTGAAATATTGCATCCAACAAAAGGATGAGAAGCAACGGGTGCAGGGCTCTACATGCTAACTGAGGGGATGGTGGTGGAAGGCCTGGAAGTATAAGAGGTAGAGGGTGAAAAGGTGGAAATAGGAAGATAAGTGATAAGTTCAGGGGAAGTGGTAGGGATGGAAGGACTGGTAGGTTACGGGTCTGATGAATGGGTTTGTGGAAATGTGGAAGTAACATGCATATCAAATGGTATTGAAATAATAGGTAAAGTAGAAAAAGGAGTAACAATAGGCATATGTACAAATACTGAAGGTGTTCCATTAGTGGCAGAAAGAATGTGGGAGAGTTTAATCTCTGAAAAGGTATGTTGAGTAATGGTAGTTTCAAATGGATTCCTAGCTAACTGGGTAGTTTAAAGTATTGTTGGTAAACTGGTAGGAATAGTGATAGGGAATATATAGGTGGAGGGAGAGATATCCTCCTCAAGGTTGCTCTCAATATCATGCACATCAGTATTCACAAGGGGTGGGTCAACTTGTTGTATTGGCTCAACTTATAGAACTGATTCTTCTACCCTTTGCAATATCTATGGTGGAGGCTCAAGGATTGTTGATTGTACTTGAATCTGTGGAATGGCTTCCTCCACCTTTTGTCTCTTAGGTTGTGTCACAAAAACTACTAACTGTTCCTCCACTTCTGAGCTCATTCCTTTGAAGCTCTTCTTCGTCTCCACTTATCTGATCAAGGCCTACAACATAGACAAAGGTTGGGTTTTTGTTGGACATTCAAGAACAACCTTAAATTAATCCTTTGAATGGTCAACAGGAGTGGAAGACAAGCTAGATAATGACTCCTTTGCTTCTTTTTTTGTTTTTTTCTTTTGGGATTTTCTTCCAATGTCAATTGGAGCTTCCTGTATTGTAAAACTATTGTTTTAAGATCCTTTTGATACTAAAATATGAAGGAATTCTCCTCGGGTGAATAAATCCTAGTTACCACCTCTAAAAATTCATTAGCACCTCTTTAAATTGAGTCATCAGGGTTATGTGTATGTATATAGGATGTCTTCATGTGATCCTGAACAAAGTGGTTGGAAAAAAATGACTTAGGATCATGCATCCTTTTAGGTTCCTATCCTAAATTCATTGCAGAGATTGCCTTGCTAAGAATGGCAGCATGTGTGGAGTTCTGCAGAGTCAAAAATCCCAAATTGAGGGGATTTTTGGGCTGACCCTTTCTCTTGGCCAATGTAAGCTTTGGGAAGACCCCATCAATGAAAATCTGAAAATATACTTCCTGAAGAACCATCCTGTTTGACACTATCCTAGGAAGCATATGTATAGTGTTGTTGCCCCAAATCCTATTGTAGGAGAAGTATTTTCCCACATACCAATCTCCCATGTTGGATATTGGTGCTTTGGCCTTGTCTAAGAAAGTGGGGGCGTCCCCTTTGATTTTTTTTGGATAAATCGACCCAATGAAATGGTTGCGGATGTCATAAATGTGAGGAAAAAAGTTGTCCTCCCATAAAGTTGAGAAGTAGATGTGAACAGGAGGTGAATTCCTGGTCCAATTCCATCCCATCGTCGGGAATGGAGATGTTGCACAGAAGATGTACATAACATAAGCCGACAAGTAGAAAGACAACTTCCTTGATGTTGGGTTCTTATGATATTTCTCAATTTCCTCCTTCAAGACAACTGTAAAGAATTTGCACCCAATTGAATCACATGATGAGCGAGGGGCACCCATTCCACTTTGAACACAATACTATTTGGATGCCCATACAACTTGTAGAGCATTGCCACCAATAGAGAGAATGGATCCCTAAACCAAGAGATGGGATAGGATTTATTTGGATTTAGGATAAATTTACTGGGGTTATCAATCTAAGATTTAATCATTTCTTCAAAATTAAACTGGGTCATAGAAGCTTCAAGGAATTGGGCATTCAACAACTATTGTGGTGCATTCAAGGCGTATGCTCTCACAAAGACCTCAGGGTGGAAAGAGGCTAGTTGGGTCTATGCATGGTCCTCAAAATATCTCTCTTCGGGGCTTGCGTGGTTAAGTTCCCACTTGACCGGGTTTGTGTAATGCATGAAGGGAGGTCTGGCAGCAATGAAATGAAGTTGGGACTTACTGATATTGCTGAAAAATTATTGGCTGTGAGTAATGGCAGAAAAATCATCATTATTAAATATACACTAGTACAAAGTGAGGAATTAACTACTATGTGACTAAAAATTATAGTCACCACAGGTTTTTCAAGTGATTTACTACTAAATATGAGCATTTTTTATTGACCCAACTAAAAATGACTAGTTTAGTCACAAGTTAACAAATATGACTAGATAATAAGTGACAAAGTTAAAAATGACTAACATAAATGACCAATTTAATCACGACATAAAAAATGACTAGCTAGAAGAATATGAATTAGTCATTTATGTTAGTCATTTTTAATGTTTGTCATGAAAAATTGCAATTGTGACAATGAAGTATGAATTTTGTAAATTGTCTACCTTCTATCTCCGACCATGTGTAGGTTAACAATTCTGAATCCAAACTAAAAACCCACACATTTCAAACAATTTCCAAATTCAATTGATATCTCTGATGTTTTGGTAATGCACAATGCTCCTCCAAGTCGTTGTGCATACTCCTTTTCAAATTAAACAATACAAGCCTCTGAAACAATTTCCATATTGAATTTCTAATTTTACCACTCTAATCCCAAGTTATTGAGTGTGTATGTACGAATATGACCATTCAATTGAGAGCCCGACAACAACAAAATTGAAACTCCTTAACCTATAAACACAACCTAAATGACAAAACCACAACTTGATTGCACAAATTAAAATTAAATGGGTCATTTCTTATAAACATGATCGAGTAATGAATCAACATGACTACTTGGAAGTACAAAGTGACCATCATGGCTCATAATTTCCACGAGCTCTCCTGTGATGACTAAATGAGGAAATTATTCCATAGATCAACTCCCATAATGTTGTGCATGCGTTAAGATAAGAATGTCTCATATTACATGTCGACTCATTCGATTGGTGTCTACGTGGCTTTCAGATTTAAGACTACCCACTTGAATCCTAATGTGCCAAAACTCTTCTCCAACCTTGATTCAAGAGAAGATTTTTTTAAAATAATATAACTATTATACAATATATATATATACATATATATATATATACATATATATATATACATATATATATATACATATATATATATACATATATATATATATATATATACATATATAT
>LPNX010827280.1:393864-418814 GCA_001517045.1 Pseudotsuga menziesii
ATTGGGAACAATCACCAATGAGGGGGCAGAGGGAGAGGATAATTTTTTAGGCTTGTACTTGCTAAAAATCATGGCTTGAAGGTAAGCAACTTTATTCTTGTATTCTTCAGACTATAACTGTTCAATATCTATGGTGTATGCGATATAAATCATTTATCTATCATATGATATTTTACCCAATATGAAATTGCTACCACAAACAAAACCAAGAAAATCCTGCACCCTTAGAATCTCAAATTGATTATGTTTAAGAGAAATTCTGCCTATAGGGTTTGTATGTGATTTCACTTTAATCAATGTGACCTAAACCTTCGACATCTACTAGATCAAGAGTTATATTTCTAGAAACGAGACTTCTTCTCTTAAAGGTGGGAAAATGCTTTTGCAATGTTGGAGTTCAAATCAATACTTCCCATCCAACTGTTATAGATTCTCAGGTTAGTGATGACCTACTTTGTAGAAATACCCAAGGAATAGAGTTTAAAAGTTTTATTGTTCTTGTGAATGAGAAAAGCAACAATTCTTGAAAATTGTTTAATTGGATATTGCAGTGTATATTTGAAATTAGTATTATTTGTTTGAGATTTGTATTGCTAATTACTTGGCTATAAAAAATTTATTGTTGGCGGGGGCCTCCTCATGTTGTGATTCACTGAAATTTGGGTGACCTCTCTACTATATAGTCATCCCTAAAACCCATTTCTTGTCCCCCTTACCCAAAACTCGAAAAAATATACGTTCAACTCTATAGTTGAAAAATGTTGAAGGTCTGGTGGCAGACCAGTGCCACAACAACAATAAAGACTGGCTCTCAAATCATAAGTTCAATAAGTGGCAAGCCTGTAAATGGTTTAATGATGGAAGAGATGTCAGATTATCAGAAAGAAGAAATCATGGAAAAAGAAACTGTATTCAATGTTTCACTCGTGTGAAATACACCAACATGAATGAAATCAAATTTTGGAAGTTGCTTTAAATGCAAGATTTCAAAAAAAATTCTTCAGGCCACATATTCAGTATTTAGTTTACTGTATGGTTGTTTTTTTCTTAAGGAAAACCTCCTGGGATCCCCCACTCTTCCTTGAAATATCTGGATGGAGGGTTTCCCCACTTCCGGCCACAATAGTGACTGATGACCCTGAGGAAGTTGATTGGATTTGAACCTATGACCATCCCCTGGACATAGGTTCAAAACCTATAACTAAGGAAATTTCTAAAATCAATTCATGTGGGATAAATCAATTATCAGAGATTATTCCAACTGCATTTACACATCTTTTTCTCTCCAAATCATAACCTTTGATCAAAATTGTTGCTGATTTTCAAAAACAGAAGAAAAATGGGGTTTAACCTTTCTCAAGTTTGTTTATTTTATTTTTAGAGGTTTTAGTTCAATTAAAAGCTTTCGGTTCCATCGAGTACACAAATATTTGTCTGCCAAGGACCCACCATATCTAGTACATAATTCAAAGAAACTAGAAGGAAATCATTCGAAGCCCATCCTTGTAAAGGTGTTATGTGGTGATGATGCAATAGAGCCTTTGAATCCATGGTAGGATTAGGTCCAAAAACATATCCACTTATTTATATATAGAAACATTAAGGAAAAAACAAACCTTTAACCTGAAAATGTTTGTGACAATAATCTCAATTCTTAGGATTTTCTGAGATGGTTCAACCAAAGAAGTTACCGAGGAGCACAAACATGATAATAAACAATATGATAACCCCAACACCTTTATGGCTAATTTATGAATCCCACAGACACTACAGAGTTCCAAAAATCTCTAGAAAACTGTCAACCACGGCTTAAAATGTCTCCTATAGAAAAATGAAATACTTGGTCAAAATGCCTATAACGAAATCCAAAAGAAAGAAATTGCAGTAAATGTATTCTAATGACAGCTTCTGAGAATGTTATTAAAATTGGACATGGGAATGACTTAGCAAGACCGTCATTTGAGAGTGACTCATAAACTTAGAAAAATCATCACCAAGACTTGGGAAACACTCACAAAAAAAGAAAAAGTACATAAAATTTTAGGCCCAAAAACATAAAGAAATACATGCACATTCCATAAGTATAAAACACCTAATGATGCATAAAACACTCATATGGTGTAATCCCCAAGGATCAAATCAACCTATAGAACCATCCACCCAAGGCATGTTGCCAACAGGGAGGCCCCTGGTCATAGGTTCAAATCTAGTCAACTCCCTCAGGGTCACCAAACACTATTGTGGCTGGAATTGGGGCAGCCCTCCATCCATATATTTCAAGGAAGAGTGGGGCATCCAAGGAGGTTTTCCTTAAGAACAAAACACACATACAATAAAATAAATAATTAAAACTCTACAGTGGCTCAACAAAATATCCTTGCTATTTTTTTAATATTTGCAAAGAGGATTCCTAAAACCTTAGTCCACAATTTCTATATCCAATTCTCTGGATTGATCCAAAATTCAAATAGCTCTATCTTGGAGTGCTATCCTTAAGCGCTATGAGGATTTTCCACTTAAACACATCAAATTCCTATGAGTCATTTCCATACAGCTTGATATTCCTTCTTTGAGGCAGGTTACAATTGCAAGGTTAGAAGGTAATTTCAGAATTTAGTATTTTGGTATTCTTTCTTTCAAGATAAGGTCCTCTATTAGGTAATTGCAAGGAGTGTAATTTATCTCCCTCTTTAATTTATAGGGTGACACCAAAGGGTTTCTTGTTTGTAAATGGAAACATCGTTGGAAGCTCTTCCCACCTCCTTTTCAAAAATTTGTTGAAGCGGTTGTCAATATGAAATTTGATGAAGAACCAAATTATTCAAATCTTGTTAAAAATATGATATTGTTTGGATACATTCCTAAATCCAATAATTAATTTTACAACTTATTTAGTTACATGTCCTTCCTCTAGATGCAAGGTCATTCACACTTCTAAATAACAACATGATTTAATCCTTCAAAACTTCCATCTTTTCTCTAGACTTCACTTGTATGGTTGGAAGCTTTGGAGGTTGATATTTAGGCTTCTTGATTTTCAAAAGATCATACATCATCCAATACCAAAAAAGTAGTATGCAGCCTTCTTGAACTAGTGCATCACTACAAAACTTCCACTAAAGGATAAGCATTCCAACACCTACAACCATTTAACAATGAAACATATTAGTTTATATGATTCAAATGCTTCCCATGAAAGGTGGTACTCCTTTAGGACATATTTACTAGAAAATTTACTTCGAAGCAGAATGTTGAAAAAGAGAGTGGCATTCTTCTGTGCTTCAATACTCATTGGGTCATCACCAGGAACAATGCTAAGTCTTTCTCGAAGGCTGTTAATTGCTTCTACAATATCCATGGGATGCATACTATGATGGTTTTCTCATATCAAATTTGAATGTCCTGGTCATTCCATATGAGCCTCTTAAGATTTACAAGCAGAGGCCACGAGTTGTCTCCACTTGGTGCAATTTTTGTACCTAGCTGTCGTCTATATGACTCCTGTTTCTACACTTCTGCATCAAAAATGTTCTAGAACTCCCATATTGTTTTCAAAACTTCAACGTGCTCTGGTAACATGTAACTAGGATTCCAATTTTCTTGATCAAGCTCATATTTATAAACATTTTCAAACTCCTTTTTCATCTCCAGAGAACCAAGCTTATATGATTCGATCCAAACATCATCCATACCATATTCACCATATAGAAATTGAATAAAATTACTAAGTGAGTTCCTGATGGTCCCATCATTTTTAACCATGATATCCTCGATAGCCTTTACAAGACACTAATTTGCATGTAACCTATTTCCGAAGTCTTCATAGTTATATATATCAAACCTTCTCTACCTCCCATTGTGTGAAAAAAGAACTCCTGTGGAGTTAGGCCATGAAGATAAGAGTTCTCCACTAAAACATGACTTTCTAGACCTTTGTCATCCTTTGTGAAATGGAGAAGAGTTTGACTGTCAAATCCATATGGATTTTTTTCCTTCCAATTTTTTTTGTCCGACACAAGCAGTCATTTATGAGATGTTAATAAAAATTCCTTTTGACCCAACCGTAACCATTGCCTTCAAATTATTACTCTCTGATAAACTTTTTTTAGCACTAATTCTTGCATCATCATGGGCCTTGTTCAACACTTGCATTAGCAAAAGACGATACACTGCTGAGAGGTAGCAAATAATAAATCTTGGAGAACAAAAATATCTGTAATAGATTCAAGAGTACATGATTGAATCTGTTTTCAAAGGACTCCATCATTGTACAGTAGGGTTCTGCCTCTAATTGTTTCTCCTAAGCAGCCTTAATAAGTTGTTTGACTTCATTCTTTGCTTTTGATATTATGTCATTGATAACCTCCATGGTTGCAGAATCAACAATTGTATCTCCTATACCAATACTGAAACCTTGTTGTAGCGTATAGTAGTTAACAAGCCATTGTGTGTGACCTAAGAACTAACGAGCAACATATGGAATTCAGCTCATATTATTATAGAATGGGGATCCGATTCATATTATTACAGAATGGGACAAGAATTACAATTTTGAACAAATACTACAATATTTATTATTTATCAAAACTTGTTACTAATCACTTGATTGCAATTACAATGTTAATATTATATCATCATTCTTTTTCTTGTTTAATGTTCTTCCTCTGGTATTGCATTTATGAATTGGTATATTAGTGAAACATGTGTGTGATCAACATACAACTTTCCTTTAATTGGAAGGAATATAATGTTTTCTTTACAACTGTTGAGCATCCTTCTGATGTATCTATACCTAATTTATCAACCTGTAACTTATCTAGAGTTCTTCCACATGTATGCTAGTCTTAGGGCCTCTAATACAATTGGTACAATGATTTTGAACTATGTAGCCAATAGAGTGGAAAGACTATTTTTGAGCCAAATATAATTGGCAGAGAGGATAAAAAGTTGCCTTTTGATGCCCACATAAGGAAGCATTTGATGCCTTTCCTCTTTCCTTATGCTTTGTCTAGTTATTCATTTATTTCCTTCAACATCTTTTACTTCAATGAGGCATCCTTTCAATAAGATTTGGAATTGTAGTTGCAAATGATAACTGTTTAATATGTTGAAATTTGAGATATCTAGTTAGGTCCATGAGAAAAGATATTCTGAAGGATTTGATCTCTCTATACAATTTGATTATCTCATGATAAATTTCTAGACGACAGCAGATCCTAGAAACATGACCATTGTATTCCAAATTTCCAATAAGTACTCTTTAACCCATAGTAGAATGTCGATCCGGTGCTATTCTTAGGTAAATTTAAAGAAAATTGCAATCCTTGTCAGATTGTGGCTGAAGTTGAATTGCTTGTTTATGGCTATTATTATTGTGTATATGTCCTAGCTTTTCTTTATGTACTTACATTTGCTGATGCTAATTAATGTTTTGTACTTAATTGTTTTAGTTAACTAGATAACTCTTTGTTGGGTTTAATGTTAATTTGCATCAATTCCACTTTTATATGCAGACTTGTGGCATGTTTACTATGGATGTATTGTTTTGGAAAATACAATGCAATAAGTTTGAGATATGGAATACAATAATTTCCTTCTGTAACACAACTTTTAATAGCATAGGTGTTATGTGCATGTGAATGTCAATTTATTGAATGGGTGATCGTGGTCTGTGATGTATGATTGTTTTCAATTGCTAATAGTGGGGAAAGGTATTTCTCATACACTTTTGTTTGTGAAGCCTATTTTTTTAGTGCGTTTATTTCTCTCAATCTCCAGTTGTTGAAAAAATTAGTTGGAAGGAGGAGACAAGTGAATTTATGGCTAAAAAACATGCCAGATCCTATAAAATACCAACAACTAGATATTCAACAATAAGCATTGAAACTCACTGCTAACAGGTTTACGCTCTCTTCTAATTTTCAAGTCATACCACCTTTGCATTGATGTTCTTTTCCCAGATTTATTGGTGAGGTCACTTGAATTTGACAAGTTCAATGTTTTCACATGCTATATATTTCAGTATGTATGGCTTCTTAGGATTCACAAACTCAAGATTTTATGCAAAGCCTCTTGCAGAGCTGATCACGTCACAGGTAAGTGAAAGCACTTCCTTCTTTGAGCTATTGGGATTTCACAACACAATATATGAGTGAAGTTCAAAATTGTCTATGCATGGATGGGAGATCTTACAGAGTACTATAGACCTTGTTCAAAACCACCTAAATCTTGAGGTCAGACAAGTTTGTCTTTTCTTAATGTTTTCAGCATTCCTCGACGTCCTGAGTATTCCTGAACTTTTCTCATAATGAAATATTATGGATACTTTTTGAATTTGGACCCAATCCATATAGAAATTGTCTCTTTCACTCTTTTCTACATCATATCTATGCTATTTAAAATTTAAATTTGATTTGTTTTTCTAAAATTTGTAATAGTTTCTAGAGGTTTCTAGTGTGATCTACACAAGGAAGAATTTGTTTTCCTCAATTGCTCTGTAATGTAATTGATTTGCTTATTATAGCATATAGATAAAATATTTGAACAATTACAAGGACAGACCAAGGTTTTTATTTTCCCTACATTGGGAGGATATGTATCCATCATTTGTGATTTGTGTCTTTTCCTCACTTTATTGTATAAATAAGAGGTTTCTAAGATGATCTACTTAAGGAGGGATTTGTTTTCCTCAATTTCCATGTAATATAATTGATTTGCATTTGGACCAACCTCTTCCCTGAAAAATGAAAAATATGGCATTATAAGTCTCATACCAATAACACTATAACTACATATGGTAGCCACCCACCAAATAATATAAAAATTTCTCAAACTGACCAAAATATTTTTGAAATCATAGTATGTTATCTATATTTAAGTTCTTTTCCTTTTTTAATGATGCAATGTAGATGTTATCCCACATGAAAAATTGCACAACAAAGAAAACAAAAAAAATTTAACACGAAGGTATACCAGATCACATGAATAAGGCTTCCTGAAGAAGCTCCAAGGGTTTTATTGCAAACCGTGCCTAAGATAACTTCTCCTTTCTCAATATGTACAACAATATATCTTGGTGTAATATCTCCTGATTCAGACTCTGAATGCCATGCATAATATCTTATAAGATTAATCTTCTTTGGAATAATCAGGTTGAATACTTGCTTTCCAGTCCAAATTGGCCTTGGCTTATAAATCGTCAAAGCAAGTATTTTTCCATCAAAATGCTCCCATCACATTAAAATATTCATAAAGACATCTTGCCCAAACAACACCAAGATTGTCATCACGAAATAACTCTTGAACATGAAAAATGCAATGGCTATAGGTGATTAACATAGAATTTAGGTGATACTCACCTTCTCTATGAATTTATCTATTTTAGTCACCTTCCGACTGTTGACGTAATTGTAACTTCAGAATGTATTCACTTGTATTTCTTATATATTGTAACCCGATGTTTATTCCAGGATGTTATCATGTTATGTCATGCACTGATGTTCCAATCGGGAGAATCAATAATGTAAACAAGTCATGTCAAGTCATTGTGGGTAACCCTCCTATTGTCTAAGGGTTAAAGTCCCCACGATTCTGGGGCACTAGGGTTATTAGACTCTCCTAGGAGAGGTCAGCCCTAGTAGGTTTTTAGTCATGCCGGGATTAGTATAAATAGAGAGCTAGACTCTCTATTTAGCACACATCACAAACACACTCAAGTGTAGCGCATAGTTGAGGAAGGAGAAGACACTGGGGCTAGACAAGAAGAAGGTTACTGCTGTCGGGAGAGTGTCTTACTGTTTTGTGGTTTTACCTTTTGTGCTGATTCTATCTCTAAGGAAGTTGCAGGGTTTTTCCATTTATGGTTTCCCCGAGGAAAAACACTGTGTTCATTGTCTCTTGTGTTTGATTGTTGTACTTGTTGTTCTCTCAGTTAAAGATCCTAACATAATGCTAGCCTGAATGTTGAAAAACTAACATGGTATCAGAGATAACCTAAGAAGAAGACACCGTGCAGCTGCGGGAACTAGGGCTTCATACTCTGTGGATCTCTCTCCACATATTTTCAGCAAAAGTAAGGTGGAATAAATCTCCTCCTTAGGGCGCATATTTCTATCAAAGCAGAATCCAATTCTAAGGTTTTTCAGTTTTGGACCCGACACTAGTCCTGGAAATTAGGGCTTTTCACAGAAGAGAAATTTTTCAATGAGCCCAGGCCTGGATTGATCTCCTCCCCAAAATCAAAGTTAGGGATCAATTTCAAAGCATTTGGTTGGACAGAACTCTGGAAAAGCAAAACCCTAATTTTCTCCTGAACCAACTTTGCAGGATTTCAGCTCAAAATTCAGATCCGACATCTTGACCTGGTAAGATCTAAAATATTTTGTATTTCCATTTTAGGTTCTCAGTTAAGATGTCTCATCATACCAAGCTTGATGAAAATCTTGAGGGAGCTGATAACTTCCGAGCTTGGAAGTATATGATCTCCCTGGTCCTGGAAGAGAATGAGTTAGACTCCTACATCCATGAGGAGGTTCCAGTTCTAGAGGGAGATGAGGCTAAGGCCTTGCATAAGAAGAAGTTGGTTATGGCAAAGAGAATCATTGCTGATTCCATCAAGGATCATCTCATACCACAGGTTTCCTCCCTAAATACACCTAAAGCTATGTTTGATGCCCTAACCAAATTGTTTGAAGGGAAGAACATAAACCAGAAGATGACTTTGAGAAACCAACTGAAGAATGTGAAGATTCAGAATGTAGAAACAATCCAGTCTTACTTCACAAGAGTTTCTTAGATCAAGGAAGAACTAGAAGTGGTAGATGAAGAAGTAGAAAATGTAGAGATTGTGATGACTACCTTGAATGGCCTCCCTAGGTCATGGGATTCTTTCATCCAAGGAATCTGTGCTAGAAAGAAGTTAGTCAAGTTCAGTATACTATGGGAATATTGTTCTCAAGAAGAAGCTTGGATAGCAGCTTGAGAATAAAAGATGGAAAGTTAAGATCAAGCTCTCACAGTACACTCCAAGTCAACCAAAAGAAGATCACATCACCCTAGAGGTAAGCACTATCACAAAGATAACACTAGAAAAGATTTGTCTAGAGTCATATGTTATACATGTGATGAAGTAGGACATTATGCAAAGAATTGTCCTAAGAAACAAAAACTAACAAAATGGAGCAACAAAAGAAGACATCATGCTCATGCTACAAAGGATGATGAACCATCCAAGAAAAGAACCAGATATGAAAGTGAAGATTCTTCAAGCAAGGATGAAAATGTTTTGATTTCCGATCTCATAGGAAACATTACTCATGGAAGAAATGATTGGCTCATAGATAGCGGGGCTTCCAAACATATTATAGGATTCAAGGAATCCTTTGTGAGATTGTCAGAACATGAATCACCTCACAAGGTGAAGCTAGGAGATGACTACCAATATCCAATAAAAGGTAGTGGGGAATATTCCTATAAACTAGACTCTGGAAAGTCTTTAACAATGAAGGAAGTATTGTTTGTGCCAGATATCAAGAAGAACCTCCTCTCCATGTCAGCATTAGATGCAAAAGGAATGTGGGTTGCATTCATAGATGGTCAAGTCATCGTGTGGCCAAAAGGAAAGACTATTGATGATGCGGTGGTGATTGGAGAACAAGAAGGAGGTTTGTACAAATTAAAGGGTCATCCAGAACAAGCCTTGGTCCATGACACAGTAGATCCAAGTGAACTTTGGCATAGAAAGCTTGCACATGTGCATTACAGAGCACTACCTATTGCAAGCAAAGCTGTTGAAGGTCTTCCAGAAATCCAAGCAAAACATGATGGGGTCTGCAAGGGATGTGCGAAAGGAAAGAATACAAAGAAGACATTTCCAAGCAGTGAAAGCAAAGCAAAAGGAACCTTGGAAATCATCCACTCTGATGTATGCGGACCTATGTCATCAAACTCACTAAGCAGGTATGCATATTATGTTTCCTTTATTGATGATTTTTCTAGGAAGACATGGGTTTACTTCATGAAGAACAAAGACAAAGTATTCAGCAAGTTCAAGGAATTCAAAGCCTTGATCGAGAATCACACTGAAAAGAAGATCAAGACTTTTTGATTAGATAATGGCCAAAATTCACTTCAAATGAATTCAAATATATATGCAAAGAATTAGGGATTAAGAGGGAGTTGTCCACCCCTTATAATCCACAACAGAATGGGATTGCGGAAAGGAAGAATAGAACTATCATGGAAGCTACAAGAGAAATGCTTCATGATCAAGACCTTCCTATGCATATTTGGGTGGAAGATGCCCGAACAGCGGTGTATGTACAGAACCGTACTCCACATACAGTGCTCGAAAACAAGACTCCTGAAGAAGTCTTCTCTTTTAAGAAACCAGAAGTCATCCATCTCAGAATATTCAGTTGTCCAGTGTGCATACACATTCCAAAGGAGAACAGGACTAAATTAGATCCGTCAGAAAAGAAGGGTATATTTGTGGGATAATCTGAAAGCTTGAAGGCTTACAGGATATACTGACCAGGATTCAAGAAGATTGACATCAGCAGGGATGTGACATTTGATGAAGACACAACTTACAACAAATCCAGAAAGAAACCTGCTGAAGAATCCAAAGAAGCAGAAGCACCTAGAGTTCATGATACAACCATGAATGAAGAAGCTCAAGAAGAAGATAGAGAATTTGAAGACCCACAAAGACCTATAGATCCACCTCTGGAGAAGAATCCTCATAAAAGGAAACTTGCTTGGGTACGAGAACTTATCCAAGGTGCGGAAAGATATGGGGCTCCAGAAGAGAATCACAGAGAAAGAAAGAGGACCAGGTCCTACTCCGGGGTATGTAGCATTACTATGTGATTTCATTGATAAAGAACCTTCCAATTATGAAGAAGCGACAGAACGGAAAGAATGGAAGGATGCTATGATCGAAAAATATCAATCGATCATGAAGAATGATGTTTGGGATGTTGTCCCAAGACCAGAAGGGAAGTCAGTTGTAACTTCCAAATGGATCTACAAGATCAAGCATGCTGCATACGGTAGAAATGAAAAATATAAGGCAAGATTTGTGGCTCGGGGGTTCTCTCAGAAAGAAGGAATAGATTATGAAGAAACCTTTGCACCTGTAGCCAGGTACACTTCCATCAGATCAGTACTTGCTCTGGCTGCAGTGATGAAATGGAAGATACACCAGATGGATGTCAAGTCTGCTTTCTTGAATGGTGTAGTAGAAGAGGAAGTGTATGTAGAACAGCCACTTGGTTTTTGAGACACATGACAGGGATTCTCATGTGTGCATATTGAAGAAATCCCTGTACGGTTTGAAACAGGCACCCAGGACATGGTACGGCAAAATTGACAGCTTTCTGTCCAGTTTGGGCTTTACTAAGAGTAAAGCAGATTCCAACCTTTACTACAAGGTTGAAGATGGCAACCCAATGATGCTTCTACTATATGTAGATGATCTATTTGTGACAGGTATGGATGGGTTGATTGCTGATACGAAGAGAAAGCTTGCTACCGAGTTCAAGATGAAGGACTTGGGTATGATGCATTATTTTCTAGGTATGGAGGTGTGGCAGAGTGCAGATGGAATCTTCCTTGGACAAGGGAAGTATGCACTAGAGATCCTGAAGAGGTTTGGGATGATGGACTGCAAGGATATGGCCACACCTATGGCATCGAACCTGAAGCTATTGAGAGATGCTTCATCAGAGTCGATTGATGCTACGATGTATTGTCAGATTATTGGGTCCTTAATGTACCTGATGAACACGAGACCAAACATTTGATTTGCTATGAACACCTTGAGCCAGTTCTTGACAGATTCGAGAAATGTTCACTTGATTGCTGCAAAGCATATTCTGAGGTACTTGAGAAGTACAGTTGATTATGGGCTCAAGTACGATGCTAATCAGAAGATTAACCTGGAAGGTTACGTTGATTTAGATTGGGCAAGCAGTGCCATCGATAGGAAGAGCACTTCAGGGTGTTGCTTCAGTATGGGATCAGGTGTGATCTCCTAGTTTAGTAGGAAGCAATCCTGTGTGGCACTGAGTACAGCTGAAGTAGAGTATGTCACAGCTTGTTTAGCTAGTTGTGAGGCAGTAAGGCTGTGGAAGCTACTGTCTGATTTATTTAATCTCTAGATGGATGCTACTTGTATACATTATGACAACCAGAGTTGCGTGAAGTTGTTAGAGAATACAGTGTTCCATGACAAGTCGAAGCATATCGAGATCAAGTATCACTATATCAGGGATATGGTGCAAAGGGGAGTAGTGAAGCTCTAGTATGTTGCGATGGAGGAACAGATAGATGATGTGTTGATGAAGCCATTGGCTAGGGTGAAGTTTGAGTACTTTATGGAGAAGCTTGGTGTTCTCTAGATAGAGGTTTCCTCCAAGGGAAAGTGATGAGTCCCATAGCCATTCTGACGAGCAGGTCAGATGTAAGGGCTGAGCCATTTTGTCATGGTGAGAGGATTTGGTTCCTTCCATGTCAGATATGAGTGCTGACTACCATTCTGGGAATGGAGGTACCTGGTCAGTTACCAGGAATGCTCAGTCTGAGACTGAAAGAGACATTCTGATGAGTAGTTCAGATATAAGGGTTGAGCCATTCTGTCATAGCTAAAGGATTAGGTTCCTCCCATGTTAGATGTTAGTGCTCGCCATTATGATGAGTGGGTTAGATGTAAGGGATACTGACACTCTTCGGGAGAGTAGAGGCACTTGGTCTGTTACCAGCTAGCTCAGTCTGGGACTGGGGGCCATTCTGATGAGGGTGTAGGATTTGGTTCCTACCAGGTCAGATGTGATCCAGATCTAGTTATGATGTCTCTGAGAGATCCAGATCGAGTGATGATCCAGATCTAGTAGTGATGATCCAGATCGAGTGATGATCCAGATCCAGCAGTGATGATCCAGATCCATTGATGATGTCCAGTTATGATGATCCAGATTGAGTGATGATCCATATCCAGAAAATAAGATGGCATGAAGATAAAGATGACTTGAAGACAAGATGACTTGGAGATGCATATGACGAGAAGATCCAGAGAAGAAGACCAATGATGAAAATTGTGTCGAGAGAATACCTTCCTAGTTAAGAGGGAGTGTTGACGTAATTGTAACTTCAGAATGTATTCACTTGTATTCCTTATCTATTATAACCCGATTTTTATTCCGGGATGTTATCATGTTATGTCATGCACTGATGTTCCGATCAGGAGAATCAATAATGTAAACAAGTCATGTCAAGTCATTGTGGGTAACCCTCCTATTGTCTAAGGGTTAAAGTCCCCGTAGTTCTGGGGCACTAGGGTTATTAGAATATCCTAGGAGAGGTCATCCCTAGTAGGGTTTTAGTCATACCGATATTAGTATAAATAGAGAGCTAAACTATCTATTTAGCACACATCACAAACACACTCAAGTGTAGCGCATAATTGAGGAAGGAGAAGACACTGGGGATAGAAAAGAAGAAGGTTACTGTTGTCGGGAGATCATCTTACTGTTTTGTGGTTTTACCTTTTGTGTTGATTTTATCTCTGAGGAAGTTGCGGGGTTTTTCCATTTATGGTTTCCCCGATGAAAAACACTGTGTTCATTGTCTCTTGTGTTTGATTGCTATACTTGTTGTTCTCTCAATTAAAGATCCTAACATAATGCTAGCCTGAATGTTGAAAAACTAAAACCGACAACCAAAAAGAGTGTCTTGGACGATACCCATAACTGACCTATTGGACTGAGGAGAGACAATGTACTTTGGCACCATCATTAGTTCCAAGAATTTTACATCGTCTCAAACGACTGGGGTACATGCATATTCATTTCATCTCTATCAAAATCAGCATTATATGGTAACGTTACTAACAAGTTCATTCAAAATGTTGAGTATGGAATGATTTTGATCCTGTGCCCCATGATAGACATCTTATGTAGACTAGGTTGTCGATTGAAAAGAACAAAGTCTCCATCACTCAAATGTCTCTCCACCTATGAAAAACATGCTGGATAAGTATATTTATGAAGAACGTTAGGAAAAAAATGGAACAATTACTAAAATTGATGCCTATCTTATAACCTAAATCTAAATGGTGGTCACCGCTCTTCTTCAAGTAGCGAAGATCAAGTCTCTGATCATCCTCCCTGATAATGTATTTAGCACTAGTTTTCCCTGGAGGAGGATGAGGTCCATATTCAACAAGCTCCTTTAATTTGTTTCATCCATAGTGTAGGTTCATCCAACATGTAGAGTTTAAACTTCAAAGAGAAGAATATCCTAATGTTATTCACATCATACCTCTCCATGTTATATGGAGTCACATTTTCTTGATACGTCAAGTTCAGTGAAATAATCCAAGGCACTCATAACTGGTCTGTGTAGAAAAATCTACATTCAAACTTCCTTGGCCTTCAGTCTACTGCATATGGACTTAATGGGTCATCCTGATCATTGGGTTTCTTGATGGATACAAGCATAAAACAATAATTTGGTTCATAAAACAAAGTTACAAACCAACTGTGCCAACAAAAATCATGAAGAAGGATTATTTACCCTTGGCTGACCAGGAAGCTCATTGTCAAAATAGGTAACAATGTGGAATTGCAACAATTGAGAAAATTCTATAATAATATGAGCTGGAGCCCCATTCTTTTCCTACTTCTTCAGATTTTCATTGTGCCTGATGATCATCAAATTTTACAAAACCATAACCTTTGCTTGAACTCAAGACTACTGTAAGAAATATAGTGATTTCACTGGTATGTTCTTGATCTCAACCAAGCTACAAATAACAACAAGTTCTATTTGTTGGCAAGTCATATTTTTTTGGTTTTACATGATTTGTAACCTTAGATATATATCGGTTATGTTGATTGTCTTAGATTAATCAAGAATGTGAGGGAGAACGGATAGATCGTGCTCTACTAAAAAATGTTTTGGGCATCTTTGTGGATATTGGGATGGATAACATGGATTACTATGAGACAGACTTTGAATCAGCCATGTTGGAAGACAGTGCTGCATACTACTCTCGAAAGGTTGCTTCATGGATTCTAGAAAATTCATGTCTAGATTATATGCTCAAGGTCTTCCTAAATTTAGTTTTTTTCATGCAAATGTATAAGTAAACACTTGTTGAAATGAGCTATAAACTAAAGAAAAAATGTGTATCTACCTACAGGCTGAAGAATGCTTGAAACTTGAGAAAGAAAGAGTTAGTCATTATTTACACACAGACAGTGAGAAAAAGTTAATAGGGGTAAGATTCCATTTGTAAGAGTTCTTGTGAGTGCATAACTTGTCAAACATTTTTCTCATTTTTAATTTAAAATTCAATCACTCATGTAACAGAACACCAAAATTGTTTTGACTGTTTTATTTCAATCTTCCTCCCTTCATTTTTTGGTTTTCTTTTCGGATATTTATGTGTAGAAAGTAGAGCATGAACTCCTTTCCTAGTATGAAAATCAACTTATTTTGAAGACACATTCATGGTGTGATTCCTTGCTAAAGGATGGGAAGGTATGAATTTGATACATGGCTTTGCAATGTGCAGATATGAAGTCCCTAGTATGTTTTCTTCTAATGAACATTATGAATTGAAAGTGAGTATTCACTGCAGATGGGTGACCTTTCAAGAATGTATAGGTTGTTATGTAGGATACCAAAAGGTATGGAACCAATGGCCCAATTGTTTAAACAAGTACTTCTTTAAGTTCATTTTGTTTTGCTACTTGATGGAAAATTTCCCTATATGAGAGGCTTTTTAGAACTCAAAATGATGTTTTGAGAAAATAGGACCTTTTTCAGAATTTTTTTCCTGACAATTTTCTATGCCTTTTAGCATGTTACTAATGAGGGAACAACGTTGGTTAAACAAGCAGAAGATGCAACAAGCAATAAGAAGGTAAATTATTTTAAAAGGAGTATGAAATTGACACCTAATTTAGTAATTAGGTGCATATGAGGCATAAAATATTTGTAGGTTTCTACACTTTCGCATGTGTCTTAACAAATCATAGTTTTAAATTGATGCTTTCTAGTTTCTTGGGAATTTTGAAAACATCTTCAACACTTATTATATGATCATCCTGACCTGAAGGATTTTGTGATGTAGTCATAGAAAAAGGATAAACTCTTCTACTAGTGGTTCATGGGGGGGGGACATCAATTTTCAAGACACAAGAGAGGTGGATTCCAAGGGCTAACTAACCAAGCTCCAGCCTCCACTACCCCAATAATCAATCAAGTGGGAAAAATGATCCATATTTTCCTACACCTTTGAAACTGGATGGAGATATGCAGGTGAAAATTAGCATAGATCACTAAATTGTTAAAATAAGTGAAATTAGTCTCAGCCTTAACAGCTTTTAACATTCATTCCTTAAATTTTAAAATTAAAAAAAAAAACTTCATGTTGAAGATGCTTCCAATATGGTTTGAATTAAATGGGCTGAGGAATATTATCCCCCAAGACGACTGCTTTCCAAGAAATATGAAAAGGAAAGATTTAACTACAAAGAAGGTAGGCCCATTCCTAGGATGCTTGAGAAAAATCATAGTACCAAAAAAACATGCTCGATAGTCTCATTTTTTCCACAGAGCAGACATTTGGGTTGTGATATTCACAAATAGTGCAACCTATTTAGTATTTCCCAAGCCTATGCCCAGCAACATTAGGGATCAAGAAAAGATTGTAAATTTTGTCTCAATGAAATATTTCCATAAGGGTGAGATTCAAAATAACCATGCCTTTTCTATTTATTTAAGACACCAAATCTTATTGAGCCTATTGTCAATTAGAAGCTTTGCACACAACTAACGATATCCATGAGAAAATTTGTAATTCTTAAAGGCATTAAATAGGTTCTAGCATCAATCCCTCCACCAGGGCACGAGAACATGCAATCCAATTTTAATAAAGAGATGTCATGGACAAGGCTTTTAACCTTGTCCAAGATTAGCACGTCATGATTGGCCAAGTCTCTTTCAAGTTTGGCTAGCTTTTCCAATCTCTTTCATGGGAGTCAAACAAATTAGTGACCTTTTGAAGGCATTTCTTGAACAATCAATTGGAAAAAAAGCAAGTTGTTTAATGTGGAAGGCTGTTATTGAAGAGGACAACAAACGACCACCAAAGGACATGATCATTGAAAGAGATTTTTGAACGAAGAGAATCTTTCCAATGGAGCCTGGAGTTGATGGCCTTCTAGGTATTCCATATGCTATTGTATACAAAAGTACTTTGAAATACTTTGCATGCTTCAAAAACAAATTATCTAATCAATTGTTCTATATCTTTGTTTTTCCTATTCATGTGGCCTAAGGGCTATCTTGAAAAGATATTTTTTTGACTTGATACTATTGCATTTATATTTTTGTTTAATTGAATATTAGTTGTTTCTCTGTTCCCTCTTTGTTTCTTGCTCAACAAGCACTATAGCCAAGGAGGTCCAAAAATAGATGCAGTGTAAATGTTTTGGAAATAGATGTGATGTAAAGCCATGCCAAGAGATATTATGTAAATTGGTTGACTTAATTGGTATCGCATCCATCAAAGAGGTATTATGTTCTCGCTGGTAACATGAATGGATATGCCAAATAGGTAAGATTGTACATAGCTCTCAGGAATTAGGTGATCATAAATACTAGTTACTAGTAAGTTGTAATAGTAATAATTGTGCAGTTTGTAGATTGCTATCTAGCATACAACTTTTTACTGTGATATTTTGCACTCACTTATGCAATAGTTTGTTGCAATTTCCTTGTTTATTTAGTTTGCTACAAATATCAATGTTGTCATATTTTGTTGCAAATGTTAATGTTTACTTCTTTGTTTTATTATCGGAGCAGGCATTCCAATTTTGGTTCAAAATATGTGTCTAATTATGATCTTCATTTTATATAATTATTTTAATTCGTCTAGTTGGAGTAGATGATCATATGTATACCGATGATGCTATGCAATGGCTAGCTGATACTAACTTGCTTGAAATGATTGTAGACAAGTTGAGTTCACTTGTAAGTATGCTGGATGAGTGTAGTTGGTATTGGATTCTTATGTCCTTCCTCCAGAAGGAAACAAGTGTATATGTGCTAGGCACTATATCACTGGAGTCTTTAGTGTGTATATAGATGGATTATAGTGATGTGCTTAACAGTCCCATTAACTGCTTTTTGGTTTCCAGTAGACAATAATTAATTCATTCTTTCTTTCTTTCCAGTCATTCAAATCTCAGATTCTATGTTATGTTTGTGATTTAGTTTGTTGTTAATATATTTTTGGGTTAAGAGAGTCAAGTATGTTCACTAATTTATTTTGTTGGCTATATTGCAAAGAAAATTTCCCTTGAAGTACATACTAATGCTGCAGAAACTCGTACGATAATACATTTATCTCCTTCTGCCCTGGCTTCAAAGCTTTCAAGCCCAAGGTTTGAAGTGCAACACATGCTTTTGTATGTAAAAATTGTCATTTTTAAAGTCTGTAACTGTGTTGACCCAATTCCAAAATTAATAACTTGATAATCAATATTGTCTATGCTTGAATAATGGAAAATTTGTTTGAATATCATCATTGTCAAGCAATAACAACTTCTTGAAGGGTGCTAGCTCAATGGTAGAGCACCTGCCTAATTATAGGCAGGAGGTTGGTGGTTCGATTTCTCTGTTCCCTATCATAAATTTGTGACTACAAAAATGACTAAATTCACATATATACGACTATTAGTAGCTAATTTCTCATATCTTAGTCGTATTTAGCTTAGTCCTTAATATGTTATCATCTAGTAGTTTATTTAGTCATATATTTGCTCATTAATTGTTGCAATCAATGACTAAATCAATGACTAAATCCGTGACTAAATATGTGACTAAATCATTGACTATCAATGACTAAATAAATGGCTAATAAGTCAAGTTATTAATGACTAAGTTAGTCAAGCTATAAGATAGTGGAAATTAGCTACTATTAGTCGCCAACTCAAAAATAGTTGTTTATCACTAGTACATATGGGCAGATTTTTCCATGTTAGTTTTCCACGTTTTTTTTACTTTCGTGGAAAAATCAAGGGTAAATTATGCATTTTTACAATTTTTTTTAAGGAAGCCCCGACTTTCGTCGCTATATCCACGAGAAGGTAATATGGGCGGATTTTTCCACGTTTTTTTACTTTCGTGGAAAAATCAAGGGTAAATTATGCATTTTTACAATTTGAAGCCCCGACTTTCGTTGCTATATCCACGAGAAGGTAATATTAAGTTTGTTTATTTGGATAAGCCCGTGTTTATTTGGCAGTCAAATGCAACAAGCTGGGTCGAAGCTGGGTCGAGGGGTCTTGGAGAGGAGAATATAGCTAGGTTTTCATGGGCAGGAGAGGAGAGTAACAGGGCCATAAGCATGGGCTTGTGATCTTTTGCGTTCAGGAATCACGGGGATGGTGGCAGGGTATCCAATTGCTGACCCTAGCCCCAGGGAAACAGAGCTCACCCAAAATCTGCCACTCATCGAGGCAACTCCTATGGGATTCAGAAATTACGATCAGAGGACAACAAAATATCCAGCTTCCAGCTTAATTTGGACAATTTAAAAAAAAATGGACAATCTGGATGTTTTATTCTTGTTTTTCGCATAGGTGGAGGGTTTTAGGATTTATTTAGGGTTTATCTATGGGGTTGTTGGTATTAAACACAGGAAGCTGCTGAGAATATTCCACTGGAGAAGGCCAAGGCCATGAAAATCATAGACATTGAAGAAATCTCTATCCCATTGGACCAAGTTAATTCTAGAGTGCCAACTAACATGTACCTATGCCCTAGCGGTATTGACCTTGAGCATTCCATTGCGTTTTCTGATACTCAGTGCCAAGATATCATGGCAGTCCTACTCGAGTGAGTTCAGTTCTAATAATGTCTTCTTGTTAGATTTAATATCCTTGTTTGAGTAGAATGACATTTATTTAACCATTTTTGCACTGGGCTACTTGATACAGTTCGTTCCAGAATGCTACTGGAATTTGGAAAGTGTTTATAAACACTGATACGGGTCTTTATGGAGAAACTAGTGCTTATGCAGCTATTGGTTTAGGTATTGCTGACTTCTTATGCATTCCCCTACATCCGGATATGTCTGATTGGTATGGAGCGCAGGTTTTGCTCAATGAGTTGAGATTCTTCATGAATTGGATGAGTGTCATGCACAGGTAATTTCTGTTACTGTGAATTTACCCATTTATTACAACAAACCCATATAATGTGCACCTCCAAGTTTCAATTTTCATTTTTATTAACACAAAATGTATTTAAATAGAGGTATAATACCCAGGAGCTCTAATGTGCAGCTTGAGGAATATTTTGGATTTTTTACTTGACATTCAATTTTCGTATTAATTATCACGAACTCAGGTCCGATACCTTGCTAGAGTATGAAGGATCTTTTAAAACTTCGAAGCATGAGTACTAATAGCAGAGGATCATTAAGTATGTTTATGACACTCATTTTTATATAGATCTCATTTTTATATAGGAGACAGCCGATATAATACACGACCAAGCAGAGAAAGCCTTTGAGAAACCATAGATGTTACAGTCTCCTAAAGAGAAATGTAAAGCTGATACATGACTACTTAAAAATCCCCACTTATTTTATTTATCCCTAGACCACAACCCTTCACCTAAAAATGGAATACCTAACATGGTATCGGCTTGCCCTAGATTTGGATGGGTTTTTGGTAGTGTCCATAATCAAATCACCCAAGACATTTTTTACATTCAATGAAGTTTTATCCAACACGGAACAATGGGGTGGAAATTTTGCCCAGTTTTATATCGATGGCTTGGCTTGGACCAGGTTAAGAGGGTTTCCATCCATAAGAATGGGTTGGTTTTGGAGCAGGTTTGGAAGAGTCTTTGTTATTTTCGATATTCAGCGTACTCAATTCAGTCTTTACTTTCAATGCACTTTATCCAACAGATGGGCTTTCGCAAAGGCTAGATAAGTATTCACCGATAAGTATTTGCATTTGTGCATATTCGATTCACCTTTACCCCGGAAATGAACGAGGTTTTAGAGGAATTTCCATTTCACACACAAGAATAGGGTTAGGGTTGGAGCAGATTTAGAGGGGTCGAAGCCTGAGTGTCCATGTGTAGTGAATATTTACCCTGTTCTTAGCTCATGTTTATATAGGTTTTCACCCACAATACTTGGGTAGGGAGTCGTTCGCTTTAATGCCCCTTATCCAACAGACAACAATGGGTGGGTAATTTCCTTTCCCCACACATATTGATAAATTTCTGTTCACCCACTCATGAGTTTGTGGGCATTAAACCTCCAGATCTGATGGTGCAGGCAAGGAGGGAAAATAGCACCTGGTGATTAGCGTTTTCGTAAGGAAATTATGTCTATGAAGAAGGGATGGAGGAAATTTGGAGTTGCAGTTGTGGGTTTGGTGCTACTATCCATGCTCGTTCCATTGGTATTCTTGCTCGGACTCTATGGTGGATTTCAGAGCAGTAAGTTCATCTGAACCCATTTCATTTTTTTATTTGACTTGATGCCCCCTTCTCACAGACTGTTGTGTATGGGGAATCTGGATTTGGAGTACTTTGGCTGGGGCTGGGGCACTTACAGGATTTTATGAAGCCCATTTGTGGAATTTGTGGTGGGTGTTTTTCATTTTATTCAATCCATTGTAGTCCTGCAGCGATGGAATGTTTTGCTCTTCTACAGGCGAAGCATGCAAAGCTTCAACTCTTTGAAGAGAAGATGATCTTGAGTGTGCCTTTTTTCTCTTGCATCTAGGAACATATATATCAAAAGGTAACTTAGGTAAGCATTTCATGTTTGAAATGATTTCTCCTACAGTTGCTGGGCTGACATCCTTCTCTGTTCCTCCTGTTGTCTGAGACTGAGATGCCCCTTTTCCAACTATGCTTTCACATTCAGTGAGTTTCTTAATTGGAGAAGGAGAATAGAGAGCTTGAGAGCTGTTAGTGTCTGATATGGAGATTTATTAGTGACAGAAACAACATATCTATGATCATACTTTCCTCTATGATACCAGGAACTTGTCAGCTTCTGAGAGATGGGCAGCCTATTATCCTCTGCAGATTGTGAACAATAAACCATAATCAGCACTGTTTTAGAGTTTAACAATTACCAAAGTACCCAAAGTAGTATTTGCATATATTCACTGGGCATTAGTGCATGGAAGTCACAGTAGTATTTGCATATCTTCACTCGACATTAGTGCATGGAAGTCACAATGTCTATACCAGAATCATTATTTAACTTTTTCGACACTCTATTTATCAACATTGATTTTGTTTTTGTAAAATACCAACAATTGAAATGAAGACACATAGGAAATTATGATATAATAAAAAAGAGATGAACCAATATTTTAAGTTCAAGAAAGATTTATCTGTAATGCCAGAACTACTATTGAAATTACTTATATTGAACTCCCTATTTGGCCCAGATGAATTTGTTTCTTTTAATATGACATTAAATTTGAACTTTTACCAGCATTGTATTTCTCCTTTGCTCATCCCTGCTAAAGCTAGATTTTGGCAGCCTAAACTTGGGATTAAGAAGCTTACTCTGTGGGGAAGTTGGAGGAGAAGAGCTCTGTCTAGGAGTAGGAGAGGGCCTTGGTGTTGGCTCTAGCTTTGGGTTTCTCTTTGGCTTCGGAACTGTAGTTGGAGCAGAAGATCCCGAACCTGATCCAGGAGCAGACACAGCAACTACCAGAAGAACAACCATTAAAACACCACCATCAACATTACTAAAACACACAAACCAAACTAATAGCATCCAGTAAGACAATGATACCTGCATTTCCACCTTGAAGTCTAGCTAAAAATCCCACCATTGGGCTATTGTTGTAGGTTGTAGGTTCTATCTGCTGATAGTTGTCTCTTCCGTCAACAAAGTTATCATTTTGGTCAGGTCCTCCAACAAGAGCACCAACTAAAACATTGGGGTCACTTTGTTGGCCACCGAACCATGTATAATATCCTCCTCTGCAACTGATAAATGATGAATTCTCTTTGTATGATACAATGGAGGCAGCTCTGTGATGGACCTGACGCAGATAGTTTGTCCCATACCCCACCATGTAGCTTGTGGCTCTTGGATTGTCACCTAGTATGTAATTGACCTAGAAGAGAAAAGTTTAGCTAAAGGAAGCCTAATTAGGAATTGAGACTTTCTAACTTCTGCACTCTGAGTTATCTTAGTGCACAGGAAGACCCATCAGTTAAACTTGTTCCCAGATGAAATTTAGGCTATCATGGGGTTTATGATTATTATACCTGTGACTTGGACAATGCTAACAGTTCAAATGGCTCCACTTCTCCACCAGGGCATTGTAGTTTCTTGCCAGCAGAAGACAAATAATCAGAGTAGACAGTGAGCAGGAATGAGGCACTTGTCACAACATGGATGTTGTTCCATTTCTGCCAATACAATAGCCCGCCTGAATACACAGAAGCACTCCATTAGTTCACGTTGCGGCTTAGCTATCAAGATAAAGGCATGCATGTGCTGTGTATTCTTGAAGGAAAACTGATGAATTCCAACCTGGTGTTCATTGTACATTGTATCCATTCTTCTGTAGGCATGCACACATGAAATACTCAGCTTTTTCTTGGTATTGTTCCATGACTGCCTAGTTTTGGGCACCTCTACCTTGCATGAGTAACTGATTACAAACCAGATATAATGTGAATTGTAAGAAAAAATTCTTTCTCAACTAATTGAGTGGATAAGCAGTCCAAACTACCTATTTATCATTTGGAATTGAGATATGCATTGTATGCAAGTTGATAGCATGGATGATTACAACTAACCAGCTTAGGTTCACTGGACAGATTGAGATTTAAAATCATGATTGATTATTTTAATATCACAACCATTAAAAAATTGGTTAATTTATCATTTCAAACTGTGACCTTGGATGCAAACACTTGAATCCCTGCATATTTAACATCCCAGTTGAATTCTTTCACAGCCCACGTTGTTCCACCTAGTGACTCTGCATTGTCTATCACATAGTTCAAATAGTACTGATCTCCTGTTGCTTCATGAATCCATGTTGCTGCCCACAGCAGTTCATCCTACACCCACCCAAACCAAAACATCATAAACCCAAGTCAAATGCCTATTTTTTCATGTAATTGTACCACGTTACTTTCTTGCAACAGAAACACTTACATTATATCCACTAACAGACCCATAGAAACTTTCTTGCAACAGTGATGCTGCTGTCATAATTTCCTCGGTACTTGTCAACAAACTCAAAAAGCTGCAGGATTCACCCAAACAATTGAATAGAGAGCTTGAGAGCTTGAGTGCATTTTCCAGTTATGAGATCATTTTGTGCTTGTTGTTTTTCATATTTATTAGTGACATTATTCAGAACAGCAGAGTTTTATTTTGATCTAAGTGTTAACGATCCTTGTTTTCTTTGTTAATTGACCCCTAAAGTCACCTAGGGATTCCCCCTGTGGTTAACACAAATATACTCATACAAACAATCAAAATATGTCTTTTAGTGCCTTGGAAGACTTACTTTAAATTTGTCTAAATTAGTCATAAACACTCTCCAAAGTCTGTAATGAATCCTTCACACAGTCCTTCAAAATATGCCAGGGAACCCTTACAATAGTCTTACAAAATCCTTTAAATAGTCCCGCAACAAAACTCTTCATCATATACAATATACTAGGTGAATATGCAACCAAAAATATCCCCAAAAGAACCTATGAAAGTTTGCCAATACAATCCACAAGGCTGCCTTATGAAATGTTCAAGAATACCCTTCGAGAGTGTGCCAAAACTGTCTTAAGTCTGTCCTCATTGACAACTCACAAATATGTTCATTACCAGTCAAAATATTTCTTGAAGTGTGTGTCAAAGGAGTCAC
>LPNX010827280.1:419931-489883 GCA_001517045.1 Pseudotsuga menziesii
AATAGAACTTTCTCACGTGCTCAGTCAGCAGTTATCATAGAACTTTGATACCCCAAGTGGGCTAAATCCTGTTTTCAGCATCAATGTGTCTACAGGATATGGTGGTGTTTGTGTAATTTTGATGGCTAGTGCAACCGTTTAGTTTTTCAAATACTCATTTTAGATGGGCTAATTGCAATGATCCGAAAAATTTCAATATTTATCCAGCCACATCTTGGTTTGACATGGATGGATCAATAATGGATGAAACAATCTTCCGCCAAATTTTCATGATTCATAGTTTTTATGGAACATTGATTTGAACAGGTTTTCACGTTTTAAAAATATAGATGGATGTTTAGATGAGCTGCTTTCAATTCTTGTTCTTCGTCATATTCTGAGATATAGTTTTACATTTGTGAGTTATAACTAGTGTTTGTATGCTTCAAGTGGTCAGTTTGGATTGCTCCTACTAAGGGCTAATTGATAGGTTGACTCATTGGACCTACTTTATTCCTTAACCCTAGATGCATCTTTGTCTTTATATACTTAAAACCGGCCGGCCACAGTGCATTGTGTTTTCTTGTGAACCAGTACCCATCTTAACTCTGTGCATGTTCTGATTAGTCTAGAAGAACTAATGTCAAAGTTGTAATCCAAATTCTCCTGTAAGATATATCTTTGTGTTTGTACAGTTTATTCAATTTCTCTTCTAAGATATGTTTTGGACGTGTTTTATATCGAGTTCTTGCACCAATGTGACTTCTACTGAACATTAGTCTTAGATGCCTGTGTAATAGAATTTTAGCCCTTGTGACCACTGATATTATGTGGTAATTCATGAGTACAATGACTACTAGTTTGATAAGTACTACGTGCTAATTCATGAGTGCAATGACCGCTAGTTTCTGCTTATATATTTTGTGATAGGGCTATTACAGTGCTGTGAGGTTTCATGACTAGGTTTCATATTATCAGGGTCTCTGATGGTCATCTAACTGATACATTTCTGTGTAAGGATTTTATTTGCCAGTTACAATGTTATCAGATTTTCTGAACAATTTGCTTTACATATATAGAATACAGAAGGCTAATTGCTATGGCTGCATCACACTAGTCTTCTGCGCACTAATATCAGTTCTTATAGTTATAGTGACAGGCTTATTTACAGATAACAGCTGCTTTGCTCCAGATTGGATATTCGTCACCTGTTCAGGATGACCTAACAAATGATCTTAGCCTGACAGTCTCTCAGGTTTAATTCTGAATTTTGATTATTCAATTGGGGTACCTGGTATCTACTTGGCAGATTGCCTATTAATTTATTTTGTGATCTTAAATAATTGGCAGTACTCTTTATTTGGTTCACTATCCAATGTTGGTGCAATGGTTGGAGCAATAGTCAGTGGGAAAATTGCTGATTCCATTGGGTGAAGAGGGGTGAGGGTTTTCTTGGATCTCATGGTGATATGAATATCATATGTAGACTATGGACAAATTTATGATTCTGTTACAGATGATGACAAGCAATAGCATATAATTGATTTAGTTATTTCCATTATACATATTACAAACCTCTAGCTTTGGTTTCCATGTTATATATAGGCACTAATAGTGGCAGCAATCCCAAGTATTGTAGGGTGGCTTGCCATTGCTTTTACAAAGGCAAGTTGTGCTATTCCAGATGAATGTTTGTGTGAAAACTCTTCTGATTTAGACATGATGAACGTAAAATTCTGCATCGTGTATTTAATCTGCAAATTTGGTCTTTATAATGGTCAGGTATGAAAACAAAAAATACTTTTGATTTAGTCTTGTGACTTTTACCTTGCAGTAGATTGCTTCATTGTTGTACGTGGGTAGATTGTTGACAGGCTTTGGAATGGGAGTCATATCATTCACAGTAAGTCTACTACTCCCTCATGTTCCTTTCCTCCTCCAAAACCTTTCATAAGGTGGCTACTACAATAATGTTGTTCAGTGTCTGATGTTATCCATGTGTTGTGGTAAGTTAAGGTACCGATATATGTATCCGAGATAGCCCCGAAGCACTTGCGGGGAGCTCTTGGCACTGTGAATCAGGTAAGGCCTGATTCTTATCTTTTTCACTTTGGAAATATAGCTTTAGCGTGACCTTCTAAGTAGCCATAGGAAAGCATGGATGTAAGTGATTTGTAAATCCCTAGAAAAGCATTTTTTGTAACTGACCAAAGTTTCCTTTTTGTGGAACAACTTTCAATTACTATTGGTATAATGCTGGCATATTTATTTGGGTTGTTTGTTCCATGGAGGCGTCTGGAAATTATAGGTATGTAATCAGTAAGACGGGTTTACAATAATGCAAAATTTATAGTTATTTTCTGAAAATATTAAAATCAACTGTCCATGGGTGGTGATGCAGGAATAGTTCCCAGTGTTCTGTTGATTGTTGGTCTCTTCATTATCCCGGAGTCTCCAAGATTGCTGGTGAGTGTTTGGAAAGATTAAATTCTTGTAATAAATGGTATATACTATAAACTACATAAGTCAAAGAAATTTCACACGCCATGCTTTGTAAAAGAAAAATCTTATCTAACATATTTTCATGCTGGGAGCAAGATATAATAGGCAAGGAATCAGGTTTTGAAGCTTCATTACGGGCTCTCCGTGGCCCTGATACTGATATTTCAGTTGAAGAAGCTGAAATTAAGGTACAGAGCCTTTGGTTTTTTGCATGACATCCTTTGGTTTATTTCTTCTTGTAATCTGACTGTGTATTAATGCTCATTTGCGAAATCTATTTTACTTATTCTATTCCTGTTGCCATTTGTTTCCTCTGTTCAAAAAATTTTCTGGATTTCTTGTGCACTTGGTTAATATTACAGTGGAAGAAATGATACCCTTATGCTTCTATGCAATCCTGCAATTCTAGCGAAGCCTTTTTTGGTTGATGACATTTGGCTTGTCATTTTATGTCCATATTAATTAATAAGTTTAGCACTGCATGAATTTTGCTTCACAATAGGGGATTGGCAAATAGTCTATATAAAGAGGATATGCTTGCAACTAACACAAAGGTCTTGCTGTATGACAAAGTGCAGTGGAGGAAAACAATCAGCAAAGCAAAAGCAAAATCTCTGACCTTATTGAGCGAAGATATGTACTCCCACTGATTGTAAGTTTTGGGGACAGATAAGATATGGATATGATATGGATATGCAAATCCAAGGGTATTGTGTGGTTTCTGCCCCCCCCAACATAGTATCCAGTAACTAGGACTGTAATCAATACAGAGGCAAATAAACAATTTTCTTTCTAGATTGATGTGATGCCACAATCTTTTTTCCATGTTGAATTATGAGTGTTGAATGATATAGTGAGCCAATTGATAGTGCACATATAACCTTCTTGCTGACACACAGTTAACATAGTTGAGTGCCTAGTGGTCTCTCTTAGGGAGATTGTTTCCTAATGATGTAATAGCCATCTTTTGACTGTGTCTATGTTGAGGGTTGCCTTCTCAAATTGGATGTGGGCTGTAACTTATTTTCCTTGTTATGTTACTTTAAGTCACAACTACCACATTTCATATATCTCAAGCAACTACGGGTGAACCCTACCATATATATAGTTTGTTTAGTTTTTGCAAAATAGAATTAAATTCAGTGCTTATATCTCTCTATATATTTTATTTCCTCGTATAAAACGGTGATCATCACAAAGGCACTAATTGATTCTTGTGTTAATTTTGTTTGCATTATGGTGATCTGTAGGTTGTGGAGGCAAGCCAGGACTGTATTCCATTATTGTTGCTCACAGCAGATCGCCCTCCAGAACTACACAATACAGGAGCAAATCAGACAATAAATCAGGTTTGACATGGGTGTTTAACATTTTGAACAGATAGTATTACGGCTACAATCTGCAGATATCATTATGTCTTGATGTGTCGTTACTTGAGAAGCTTATTTTAGTTTCACTGTGGTCTGGAAAGAGTGTCAAGGGACCCAATTAATAGGAACTTTAGTAAACTGAAATATGTCGACAGGAACAGATCTGAGAACCTATTTCTGTATTGGGAAAAGGGTTCAAAGACTTAACGAGATTGTTGCAAAAAATCATGCTACAGGTTTTCATATTTTGTTTTGTCAATCCCATTGTGATAAGATTTAAGGGTTCTGTTTGGGCATTTTTTTACGTGAAGTTTTCTATTTGACAAGTACCAGAGGTTAATATCATGCTCTTGTATCTTTGTGCTTCATTTTTCTTACAAGTAACAGATAGGTCTTGTATTAAAAAGAGGCAGTGGAAAAAGGTAAATAGATAGGACAAAATACAGATAATAGGCCAAAGCCTTAAGTTCAAAATACAAAACTGATCCAGGTTCTGCTGATTTGCTGGGTTAAAAGTTTCAGATTGTGTAGTAAGTGATTATTCCCCTTGATCTACCCTAGTTTTAACCCTATTTGTATCTCATTTCTAATCTAAATAAGAGTTAAGGTATTCTGCTGTAATAAATCTTGATTGCTGGTTGGAAAAGATATATTGTAGCAAGGAACAAGACTATGTTGACTATTTTCCCATCTGAGTTCCCTCACTCCAACTATTGTAAATAGTAGTCTCCTGAAACATCTCATATGTCACAGAAAATTGTCTCAAATGACTCATATGGCAATAAGGACCATGGACATATCATCACGTACTGCATGCAACCTTTGGAAGCATGAGTTGGAAACCTCCTAAAAATAGCACATGCTTGTGCTATCGCACTTGCAAATGAGGGGGGTATACTAATTATGTAAGGATTATGACCTACTTCCTCATGGAATTGGTCTTATGGAATTTGTATTTTTTTTTAAACAGTTATAGCCGTCGATACAGCGACGGAATTTTTTTTTTAAATTTCACAGCCGTGGATACAGCGACGGCTCGGCATGGATACAGCGATGGCCCGGCGTGGATACAGAGATGGTCAGGCGTGGATACAGAGACGTCCAGGCATGGATATAGCGACGGCTTAGACATCCAACGAAATATAGAACATTGTCGCTCTTACGACGCAAATTAGGGGTCGTCTCTATTGCGACGGAATAGTTTCCATGGGAAAAAAAACACTTAGACGTGGCAATATCCACGCTTTTCCGTGGATATTGCCACGTTTTTACCGTGGCAAAATTGATCACTTGTAATAGTGATCGAGCCATCGTTCAAATAAAAGTGCAATGGAAGCACTTGATCCTTGAAGAGGAAACTTGGGAAATGGAGAATAAAATGTAATAAGCATATCCCTCCATGTTCCAAAATGAGCAAGGGAGCACGAAAAAAAAAACTGAGGATGATGTTAAGAAGAAACGGGAGGGGGGGGGGGAATGTAATTCCCCCATGACATTACTTTTATTTTCATGTTTTTGAAAATTATTTTGTATTATGTAATGAGTTATGAAACTCAAATAACATTTGCACAACAAACCATTTTTATTTATTTAATTATTATATAAAAGAAAATGACACTTGTAGAGCTCAACTACATGAGGGGACAACAACCATGGCACCAAGGAACATGTGTAAGCAAGATAGAGTGATTGATACCAATAAAATCCAATCAAAAATTCAACAACCACACAAGATCCTAAATCATAGGGATTTAAGGATTTGATTGGACATTTTATTGGGATGGCATAGGACTTGGTAAAAAGCTATATATATATGAGTGCACTTGAATAACACGGGACATTGTGTTGTGCATGGGGAAAACAATTGTTGAGTGGATGTGTTGAGCGTTGTTCTATTTTATAAGTCCATTGTTAAAAACTTGTTACGAACTCTAGGATTGAGTGTCGCAAGGAAGCTACTTGTTTTTCTAGTGCATGGTTGGTGATCTAGCTCGGGGGTGTAGCAAAGCAAACCATTGAGTTGATGCCTCCTATGGTTGGGAGGAGTTGATTCTACAAATTTGTTTTTCCATGGATTTAAGTAAGTAGATATGATTTAGTTTCTCATATACTCCAGTTTGACTTATGGTTGTTTTCTTACCAATGAAATAAACTGTAAATGGGCTATTGCTATATATTTAAATTGTACTTTATGAAACTGTGATCTATGTGTATTTCGTCGAAATCAAGTATCTATTAGCTACACTTTTCTTTAAATCTAACAAAGCTTTTTGGAATGAATCTTAGAAACATTGGCTTAAATTATTACAGAGATACGTATAACTCAAATCTGATCTCATAGTAACCTGCATTCGATCCAAAAGGTCTGTGTTTGATTTCCAATTTGTTTTCAATCTGTAAAATATATACCCAAAGATCTACATTTGATGTTTACCAAAAATTTTACTGATCGGTAGAGAGTGTAAATTTTAATATCTCAGATCCGTCTCTGCAAAAAAGAACCACGTCTCAGATTTCGTTATTTCACCTTCATTTGCCGGCAATTCGTTGCTGAAATTTTGTATACTGAATAAGGAGGGGAATCCAGTTATGTTATCTTCATTTATCATTGGAACCTGTGCTTAAGTCTCCATGCTTGCATCTTTTTTTTACAACATCAATATTCAGTCGTTTATGTAGGTAGCACGAATCAATAACCAACTCTATAAGAATATGTAATGAACAAAAATATATATGGTAAAGAATCACTAAATAACTATTATATAATTAATAATAACTATTAAATATCAATATTAATTATTAAATACTAATACATATTGATATTAATAATTAATAATTAGTAATTAATAAATAGTTATTAGTAAACAATTTTAAAATGACGCATCCTTTCATGGATAGTATCCAAAGTGCCTTTACGATTAATATATATATGGCACTCACTTTGTAATCTATCATCATATATAGTCTATCATCAATTTATATATTATTATGGCTTATTTAATATTTCAAGTCTTTTGGTAATATTATTTGTGTAAGCGAATAATTATTCGCTTCAAGTGATATCAAAGCCTTGTTAGCTAGATCCCGACCTTTGGCCACATTTTTTATTTTTAGCCATCACCCAAGGTTTCCTTGAATTTTTGGCCTTTGGCCATCTACAGGAAGAAGAAGAAGAAGAAAAAAACATTTACACGAAGAAGAAAAAAATATATTAAAAAAAATAACATTCCGCTGCAAAATTAAAGAAGTGATAAAAATAAATAAATAAATACACATTTATTATATTAATGAAAGAAAAATAAAAACGTAAAAAAAAGAAGAAAAAAGGAAAAAAAAAAGGATAAGAAAAAGAATAGATAAAAGTAAAAGGGAAAAAAAAGAGAGGGTAAAAGTGAAACCACACCTGGTTTCTTAAAGTGGGTTTGAGTTTGAATATAAAAGTGAAAAATAATTATTAGTAAAGAGCAACTGAGATTTGAACTTAGGTGGGGAATGTAACACTCATTCCTCCCAACCACCCATTCTACTCACATTTTACAAAACTTAAGGAAAAAAAAAGATAAAAAGGGTGCATAATAATTGCTATTAAAAAGCAAGTGAGATTTGAACTTAGGTGGGGAAGGTAACACTCATTCCTCCCAACCACCCAATCCACTGACATTTTTACAAACCAATGGAAAAAAAGAAGGAGATATTGATTAAAATTCAAAGAAAACTCAAGAATATGGATTTTAATATTGAAAAGAAGCAAAATTTTCCTATCACCTTACAAAAAATGTTGCAATATTATTTAGAATTAAAGGGACACTTGTAGGGAAGGATATCACCATTTCTATTGCACCTGCTGAAAGAAATAATTATATTAGTACTAAATTCGCTAACCATTTAGTGATTCCTGAGTCAAATATAAGGGAAGAGCTAGACTTTTTGGACAAAAAACGAACTGAAATAAGTGGCTTACAACTGAGTGTTGGAGATTATATGGTCACATCAAACCTCATTGTTGGTTCCTTATGGAGCTTTGACGGTGACATAATTTTGGGTTTACCCTGGATAAAAACATTGGGGACTTTTATCTTAAATGCCGCAAAGAAGTTTTTGACATTTTCCTAGAACCGAAAGAGAATCACATTTCAAGATATTACAATGAAGTCAGAAATAGAACCTCCAACATCTGAAGAATTCCAGGATATATCAGAGATGATTTCACAGGGTAATTAAAAGTCAGAACAAAAGAAGCAGAAAGAAGTTGAAAAAATTGTCGCCAGTAAGGATGAAGAAATTACTCGTTTGAAGAATCATAGTCAAGACTTGATCGCACAGATTAAGAAATTAAAAAGGGAAAAAAGATCGCAAGAGGAGAGACAAGAGGAATTCCACCAAAAGGAAGTAGATCTCCAAAATGATTTTAGTAAGAAACTACTACAAAAAAATGAAGAAAATTCTCGCTTAAAAATTTTGAATCAAGGGTTGACTGAACAAATAAAAAAATTTAAAAAATGAGAAGTTAAAAAAATCCTTAGAGTTATTATCAATTAATAAATCGCAAGAATCACAAACAATTAAAGTTCCTACATGTGTTCCACAAACATCTCGAATACCTTATCATCACCCAAATCACATAAGTCGATACAACCAACATCAAATTAAAGCAGAAACGATGACTAACGCAATAGAGAATTCATCAAAGGCTCAAATTCAAACATTAGAAAAGGGAAGCAATGCAAATCTCGTCAAGGTTCAAAAGAATAATCTTATTGTCACATTGCTACAAGCATCAACAAAAAATGGTTCTAAAAAACAATTACAAAAATCATTAGAAGCACCAAAAGTTAAAGTTCCAGTAAACACTTCACAGGTGATTCGAGTTCCTTATCGTGATCCGAATCACAAGAGTCATTATGATAGACGAAAAAATCAAAAGAAAAATTACCAGTATTATTCCTACAAAGAGCAAAGACAAAATCGACAACTCTCGACAATCGATCCGCAAATAATTACATTAAGGGTATATCTCAGATGGATGAATTCACAACTGACACAACATTTCCACACAATGTTTAAAAGAAAGTATTGTCTTATTCCGTCAAATGTTGCAACTACCAACACACAATTTCATGAGAAAGCGTTACGAGCTAGAACAAGGGATAAAGTCTTCCATAATTGTGCTTTGAGGACAAAACAATTCTAAGGGAGAGACAATGTAATGAACAAAAATATATATAATAAAGAATCACTAAATAACTATTATATAATTAATAATAACTATTAAATATCAATATTAATTATTAAATATCAATACCTATTGATATTAATAATTAATAATTAATAAATAGTTATTAGTAAACAATTCTAAAATGACGCATCTTTTCATGGATAGTATCCAAAGTGCCTTTACGATTAATATATATATGGCAGTCACTTTGTAATCTATCATCATATATATTCTATCATTAATTTATACATTATTATGGCTTATTTAATATTCCAAGTCTTTTGGTAATATTATTTGTGTAAGCGAATAATTATTCACTTCAGAATAGTAGTGTTAATTAAATTCTACAATAAACTGCCCATCGAATCCTCATTTCCGCGTGCTTTAGTTGGATTAAGCTCTGCATCAACATATAAATCAAGAAATTAATAAACATAAAATTGTAAAAGAAATTTAACCTCAATCTACCACTAACATTCATTGTTCATAAGTTATAATCTTCTCGTCGATGCAGTACCTTTTCTTCTTTCTCAGTAATTTGTTCCAAATTAGTAATTTGAAGATGCAATGTCTCAGAGTTTTTCAAGCGATGTGGTGGCGTTTACTCTTAAAATAGGTTCGTTCCTAGAATTGACTCTATGTGTTATAACTTTGCACCTACTGCAAACTCTGTCCAAACCTCATTATGTTTTGATGAACGTTTATAGATCTACAAAAAATCTGAGTCTCTATCTGCACTAATGATCTATAACTTGGTGATAGGATCCTTCCTCTTCCATTCAAATGTTTTTCGTTGTCATTCTAATGATTTTCAAGTTTCACTTAGCGATTCAACCCTGCAAATCGTCACCATCAACGAATTGTTAAGTGGGAAAGCAGAGACTGTTTGGTAGAGTCGTGAAAGTAAATTAGTTCCACTGATTATAAATTTCATATTTTTGTTACCAGTAGCGAATGGTTAGGTGGAAAAGAAGAGACTGTTTGGTAGAGTCATGAAAGAAAATTAGTTCAACTGTTATAAATTTTGATTTTCATATTTTCCTTACCTTCCGCGAATTGTAGGTGGAAAAGTAGAGACTGTTTGGTAGAGTCATGAAAGAAATTATAAATTTTGAATTTCATATTTTCCTTACCTTCGATGAATTGTTAGGTGGAAAAGTAGAGATTGTTTGGTAGAATCGTGAAAGTTCATTAGTTCCATAGTTATAAATTTTGAATTTCATAATTTATTTACCTTAATTATTATTATTTTTATGAATTATTAAGCGTTAGATTTATATTAATAGATCTGAATCCTCTTTTACATAGAGCTTTTAATGAAATCGCTTTATATTAATATATCTATATTGTGAATAGAATTTCAAATGAAATTGATCTGGCAATTATAAGCTTGATAATTCGTATGCGTTATAGTCCTTCACGACTAGCTCACAGTTGAAAGGATTGCATAATTTAGTTCTTTTTAAATGGAATAGTAATTATCCCTTTTCTTTTTTTAATGAATTAAAAAGGTGTTAGAATTAAATTAATATATATGTAACCTCTTTTATGAATAAGTATTTTAAATGAATAAAGCTTTTAAAGGAAATCGTTCGTTTTATATGTACACCTCAGTTGTGAATAGAGTTTTAAATGAAATCGTAGTTGAAGGAATTATATTTCTAAATTTCTATACGATGGAAACTTAAGATGGATAGTTTATATAATTTTTAGATGGATAGTTTTTATAAAGGAGTGGGGATTATAAGTTTGTTTTCTCATTTTGAAGAGTATTTAGAAAAGTTTATAACCATTCTTTCGACGGGAGTTGTAGGTGGTCTATGTAAATCTGATTATATATATATATATATTTACTGTGGGTATTTTACTTAATATATTTATTTTGGACATTGTATTCATTATTTTTACTTTTGGATAATTTACTTAATTGTGGATTTCATACTTTACAATGAAAGAAATAATAAGTTTCTTTGAAAGAGTTTATAAGCTCTTTGAAAATATTGGTTGAAAATAATTCAATTTTGTTTAAATTGATTTTGTTTAGAAGAATTTTTCACATGTATTCAAACTAACTATTAGGTACTTAATATTACATAATCTCATAGTACTTTCATTTATTATATTTTGTGCTTTAATATTATGGGGTTGTTACATAAAGTGACTAGTCGTCTGTCACTCTCATAATCAACAGTATCAAAGAACTTTGGATAGAGCTTGATAATAGACAGTTGCTCACTGATGTTAGTAGTATGTAGGTCACTGAACAAATTGAAAAAATGCTCTTTTGCCACAGAAGCAACGGAATATGGATCATATACCATATATCCATACACATTAGGTGCTTCCCAAATGGAATTTATGATACGTCGCTTATTAGAAAAGTTGTGAACAAACTTTGTATTATTGTCACCATCCTGCAGCCAAATGACCCTACTCTTCTGTCTCATAGTATCTTCCTTGTGTAGGAGGATTTTATGTTTCTGACAAAAGATCCTTACTAACCCCATTCCTTCCCTCATTAAAAGGATCCAAATCCATCAGGTCCTTGAGATTCTGAATATTATACTCAATCTCAGATAGCAGCGCATTATCCTACCGAGTTCTAGCCTTCGCTCAAGCAATGACCATCAGGCATAATTTATTTAATTTAAAAATAAAAGCCTGCATAGGACGAAGATGGTGCATGACCTTAGATGTCTACAGTGTCCATTGTTCTTTCACCAAAGAGTTGAAATCCACCTCACATAGCCATGTAGGATTGAACTTAAAGGGATAAGGCTTAGAATTGCGATGAAAATCCAGTTGGAGAAGTACAACACGGTGATTCGAAACACCAATGGAAAGGTGCTAAGTCCGATACTTACCCAATGAATCACTTAGAGAGTCCGCTAAGAGGAGTCGATCCAAAATTTTTGTAATATGATCAATGCCACAATGACCACTTGACCAAGTGGGAGAGGACACCGCCGAAACAAATATCGACAAGAGAAGCATCCCCAAACAAAGAGATAAGAGGCCAAAGGGTCACAAGGATTCCCTCCCCCACAAACTTCATCAACAGACCATGTATAATTTAAATCACCTGCAAATAAAAGACAAGGCAGAGACAGAATACCCGCAGCCTTAACCTTGTCCCAAAAAGCCGACCTTGAGCTATAAGGTCGATAAACATTAAGAAGGTAAACTGGGTGATTGAAACCCATCAACTTCCCGGAGAGAAGTATACCTGCACAAGTATTGTAAGCTGTTAAGTAAGCCAGATGAGGATTCCAGGCCACCAGTGTGCCTCTCGAATGGCCCAAAGCATCTTTCGCACACATAAGCCAATCAGGTCGCACGAGAAGGAAAAAATTAACAGCAAAGGCACTAGTAGACATAGTTTCTTGTAAAAATACAACAATCGGACTAGTAGTGTTAAGAAGGTTTTTAATGGAAGCACGTTTCAGGCCTCCGTCGAGCCCACGAATATTAAAGGTGCAAAATTTCATCGAGTAACAAATGAGGGGGCTGTAATGTCTCTAAGAGCCTGATGGTTGGAGGGAGAAGCATTCCCGGGATTGCAAGACAACCCACATTCAACAAGGGGAACCACCCTAGGTTTGATATAGGATTGTTCCCTAATAGCAACTTTGACCCCTTTCATATTTCATTTAACATACTTCCTAGGCTTGCGAACAGAGACATTAGTAGATCTAAGAGCTGAAATAGGAAAAATGTCAGTACTAGAGCTAGTATTCACCGAATGCACTGGAAGAGGGGAATAAAGTAATGAAAAAAGTAATAATACAGGGATCCCTCCCCCTAGGGTCTTGTACCTGTAATGTGGGGTCGACATAAATCTCATAAAAAGAAAGGAGCGGTTGAGTGGCATTAGAGGGAGGGGAATAAAAACAAAATTCAACAAAACCCTAACCAGAAGTCGGTAAAATCTTCACCAGTGTACAATCCCCAACATGTGAGGGTGAAATGGAAATGTCTAGACCATCAGCAAGACAAAGGGGAGGAAAGTCAAAGGGCACAAAAATGGATCCAGAGTCCCCTTCGTCACTTAGATATTAGGGATAAAAGGTTTAGTTGGAGGTGTGACATGAGAAACTGCCCCCCCCCCCCCCCCCCCCCCCCCCCCAACAAAANTAATATCAGAAGATACAAAATTTAATAGCAAAGGTAAAGCTAGTGCAAACTTACCCATGAAGTTGAGTGCTAAATCCTTATCAAGAGGGATGGGAAAGGAGTAATCCTTGTTAGAAATTACCAATGACTCCTCTGAACGAGCCCCACCAAAAATCAAATCAGGTGAATTATTTCCCATGGCTGGACATACATCCTTAGAGTGACCAGTCGACTTGCAGTAATCACATCGAAAGGAAACTCGCCAGTATTCCAAACACTAGATGATGGATCCACCTTCCCAAATAATTTCCAAGTCCTCTGATAAACCATCCAACAAGTCCAGGTCAACTAGAACCCTAGGTGCCGCTTGGTCTAAACCCAACAACTGATCCTTCAAAGGTGCCTATGGAATTTTCAACGGCCATAAAACCCTTCAAGTTCCAACACTGAATGTGGAAGTTGAGGAGTATGACCCAAAGGTGTCTCGCGGAACCCACTCTGAGTGCGGATCGAAACTAGTATACCAAAAGCTAAGGACAAGGGAACCCTATCCAATCACCCAGTATTGGCTTTCAATAATAGCACGGTCCTCCTCATATAGGAACTTGAATAGTACCCATCCATTAACGAGGGTCATTACCTTAGGAACTAACTTGAGTAATGTCTTCCAGTGTGTCCAAGCCCATGTCAAGATGTCCGCATGTGAGATATTTAGATATTTGAAGCACCCAAGAAGAGCCTGAAGTGATAATGTATAGACCATATCCATAGTAACATATTTTCCCAGTACACATATAGGTCGTCCACCCTTGACCTTCTCAAATTTTAGCTTGTGTTTCCTAAAAAGAGGGGCAGATCCAGTACACCCAAAGGCAGATGTGTCCAAACTAGAACCAGACGTCTTATTCCTAAAACCCATACTAGAGGAAGTATCACCACTCAAATCCACCGAGGGATGTGGGCCATTGTTAGAACCTACCAGGGAAAAATGAACCCTAGCACGAGGGTTGGTACGGACCAAAAGGGAGAAAGGGGCTAGTGTGGCCATTCTGACCACCAAAAAATGGTGTAAGGAACCACAACCGAACACCAATCCCAACACCCAAGTACACAAGAGACAAGAAAAATATAAAAACAAAATAATCTGACCCAATGAGAGGAGAAACCACCAGAAGGTCTTGGAACCAAAAAAACCGAGAGGCGAAACTATAAACCAAAACCATATACAAGCGGATCGACACCAGCCAATAGTATAAAACGACAGAATAGGGCTAAAATTCCCACTTTTTTAAACTGATTGGTATTGGTCCTATCGTAGTGACAGGCTTGACTCCAATATCCCAAGGGCGTCAAACAAGAAAACAAACACAAGAGTAAGAGACAAAAAACAAAAATCCATGTGCCCCGCCTGAGAACCAGGAAATAAGTAATAAAAAAGTAAATCACACTGCCTAGCCAGGGAAAAGAACCAGTGAATAAATGACCATCATAGATAAAAGGAGAAAAAAATACTGATCTGCTCTAGAGCAAGTCATGTAAAATCAACGGTGGTCACCACCATCCCCATGAGAGTAGGGGACGGTCAAAACAGTTCCCATTCAGGGTTGCAGGGTTTTACCATGGATACACCAATGGTCGATTGTGTCTGAATTACACCAGGTTTATGGTGGTTTGATTTCATGGATAGTTACTGATCATAATCAACTTTTAAGTCATACTACAATATGATCGTTCCATAATTGATGGTAATATTTCAATTACAATGAATGCAAATAATGTAGACTACGTAATGTTGGCACAAGTAGATCTAATTATCAACCAATAATAGGGGCTCCAAACTTATGTGCCATACATAATTCTAAGCTCGATTGACCAACTTATGTGCCATAAACAATTATAAGCTCAATGGACCAACTTATCCACACCATGAGCAAGTACTATTGAGTCTTTTATCAAACGGTGCATCTTCATGTGACTCGGGGCATGCAAGAACTTTGTGAAACTCATAAATATAGCCTAAGGTCAATTTTCTTTACATGTTCAACACCAAGTATGCTCGTAAATACAATGAATACTACAAGTTTTGTACACCTATATTTCAACCGGTCTTTCAACAAGAACGATGGGAAGGTCACTGCTTCATCGACATATTCCTTTATCTCACATTCGATTAGGGAGGATGGACCGCAATTGGCATTGGATGGATCTATGGAGATGGCGGATTCTGTTGAGAATCAAATGCTTTATTTGGTTATGTCTAAACAACAAAATCTCCACCTGAGACAATTTGTTGAGAAAAGGTTGGAAAGGACCTAACATCTGCCATTTATGCTACATGGAGGCCGATACCATTCAACATATTCTTGTCGAGTGTCCTTTCAATATTTATGTCCGAATATTGATTTTCGATTAGCTGGGATTGGTGCACAGTGTTGGGACGGACACCTTGTGGAATGTCATTGCGGAATGGATCAAGCATGGTGAGGAACCTGGTTATTTACTATTTTTTTGTTGCTAGGATTTATGGCTATGCAGGAATGCATGGATTTTCTCTGGTATCAAGCCTTCTACTCATTATACAGCGATCCGTGTTCTTGGTTTAGTGGAGGCCTTTCCTCCCTCGAGGAGGAAAAAAATATCACTAACCTAGAACACTGATGTAATCGAACTACTGACTTGGTTCATGGTTTCTCCTCTATTGGATGTCAACATATCTATCTTGAACATAATCAATTGGTTGACCATATATCTAAGGAATCCTTGTCACTCACAGTAAAAGATCTCAATGTACAAGAATTTATGGAGGGACAACTCACCCACGAGGTTACTATGAATATTTTATTTCAATAGATTGTAGTTGGGTGTCATTCAGTAACAGGATTTTTACAAATTCTGTTTGACTGTAAGTTATTCTTTTCAACCTTGTGCATAGACAGTCCTGTGGTATTAGGCTGGTAGTTTCTATTACTGCATGTATATGATCAGATTGTTAATCGTCGGAATGGTGACAAAACCAATCTTCGCATGTAACCGGTCCTTTACTTAATAAAAAAGGATTGAACTCTTTTTCATCCGAAAAAAAGTTTTGTACACCTAATCGTGATAAACCATAATGCCATTTAAATTAAGTTAGGTTACATATACATGGTTATCATAGCGAGTAAACTAAATTTCCCAGAAATGAGAGTAAACAAGATCACGCAAATCGCCACGATTCTAAGTTAACGAACTTTCGACCACGGTTAGGTTAGGTCAGGGAAAGGGTCAGATCACAGAGAGGGTATATATACCTACCTTGATCTCTTCGTAAAATTGATAAACTTGATCTTACCTGAGTGGTTTCCCTATTCGCGGTCTCTGTGGGGAGAAGGGGTTGTCGAATGTGTGAAGCCATGTTGCCGCCGCTATTTATTGCGGGCATGGTAGCAGGCTTGCATCTATCTGAAACCCTAACCCTCCTTTCAAATGTTCCTATGACATGAATCTAATTCACTATGACTACTGCCTGTGAGTTGAGCCCATGCATATTTGGGCAATGCTACATCCGTGGGCTCACCTACTTATCAAAATTCAAAACCAATATTTTTCTATATTTTTTGTACATATATTGCGTGCTATCGTGTGTTGTGAATTGATTGTTATTTTGGCTTTGCTTGCATGAAGCTTTAGGCGTGTTGTTGCCTCTACATTTGAGTCCTTAAAGTGCTTGTTATAAAAGAATGGCCTTGGTTTCTTCCTCGAGAGGTGACTCGAGTAATCTGTTGATTGTCGATGCTAATATTTAGTGCCGAAATAATTTCTAAGAACCCTAAAAGGGTTTAAGGCTTGGTTTTTGGTTAATTAATTACAGTGATTTCTGTTGATTGTCGATGCTATTATCTAGTGCCTGAATAATTGTCAAGAATCCTAAAAAGGTTTTAGGCTTGGTTTTTGGTTAATTAATTACAGTGATTTTAGATTCTAGGGTAGTAGAATGGCCCTATTTCTTGTTTATCAATTAGAGGAAATTTGAGATCTAAAATGGGCCACCTAAGGAAAATGATAAAATTATAAGATAATACTTAAAATAATAAAAAAATAGTTATTAATTTTGGAGGAAGAATGAAAAAAACTACTTTTTTTGTTCGTATTTTCGACATATCTCCCTATGTTTTTACTCAAATTCCAGGCGGAAGAGCTCATTGGATGCAAAATTTAATTCTACATCCAATGAGTACCCACACTATATACTTTTGATGGACCTCGCTACCCCAAAAATAAGAAATACCTGAAAAACATGATGATGACATCATCATCATGTTTTTTCAAGTATTTCTTATTTTTGGGGTAGCGGGGTCCATCAAAAGTATACGGTGTGGGTAACTCGTTGGATGCGGAATTAGATTCCACATCCAACGAGCTCTCCCACCTGAAATTTGAGTAAAAACACAGGGAGATATGTCAAAAATATGAACAAAAAAAGTAGTTTTCTTTTATGGCAAATATGTCAGTTCAACCATTATGGTTGACTCATTTGATTGAAATTCTATTGGTTCTTGAATTCTAACTCACAAAATTTATTGTTGGTGCATTTTCTTATAAGGTCCATTTTAGACCCCAAATTTCCTCTAATATGATGGGTGGGAAAAGCAAGGGTTTCAGGAAGTCTAGATAATGTTGGCCATAATTAAGGGGATCTGGAATATCTTGATAAAATGGTTGTTACAGGTTGAATGCCATCTTCATCTAAGATGTCCATGAATTTCTTAATGGTTTCTCCTATATATTTAGAGTTTTCTTTTGTCTTTTGGTAATTTAATCTACAAATGAGACATTTGTACTTGAAGAAAGTTGTAGTAACTGAAAAAATAATTTTATGTTACAAGAGCTACTAGTAGGTGTGAGTGGTTGGGCTCTCTTCTTGACATTTTTGTTGTTGATTCCTCATCATTCAGCTGGGGAAAACTTGTTTTTGGTTGCACAACGAATGGTAGAAGAAACCCACAAATTTTGGGTGTTTATTGAGTCCGTTTTTTCCCCTGTGAGCAAATTGGGATCTTCTCCCACATTTTTCTATGGTTTCCAATTTTTTCTAGTAAATCGTTTTTGTTGCTGCTAAGTGCCCAAGAAGATAGATATACGTTTTGGGGTTTGGAAGGAGTCATTTTTCCCATGTGAAGTCAGCATAAGTTTTTAGAATTCGAATCAAAGATGGGGATTTGTAGAGGTCATTTTTGCATCTGTGGAGCTATTAAACGTTCTCTGAAAAGATTTGCTCGCTTGGGTTATTTTCTTCTCGTCTTCCATTCATGTTTGTGGTTCCCATGACGTTTTTGTCTTTACCCATCAATTGCATTTTGCTGTGAGGTTCATCTCGGAGTCTCCTTGGCTGAGTAGGTCCAAGGAACCGATCTATTAGATGGTTGACTGGGTTTGATGTGATGGTTGGCTTGGCTAAGTAAGTCCAAGGAACCCCCCCCCATGTTATTGGATTTTTGCTTTAAATGGTCTGTTAAACCCAACTTTGTTGGCTTGAATTTGGGTGTATGGTCTTGTTGTGGGTAAGCCTGTTGCTTTCTAGATCCTTGTGGAAATCATGTCCAACTCGGGGTTGGAAGTGATGTTGATAGATTGATGAGCACACTGGCCCATGGTTGGGTGGAATGTTGTAGTGACGTATATAGTTGCATACCAACTTCTTTTCAAAATAAGTATTCGTGTGCTTCATCTATGCAAACTATTTGTTTTGTGAATTAATATGAACATGTTGAATGCTTGAATGAATGTGTTTTTTTTGTCGTTTAGTATTTACATGTATAATGCATCTATGTATGTTGTTAATTCAATGTATTTTTAATTATCATGTTCATGGGTCTAGATTTCCCATTTGATAGCAGCAGCAGTGTAGGATGCATCCTCTCCATTGTCGGGATGAGGGGTGGGGATGTGACACACCTCTAATTGGTGAATTTGAACCTCCTTAACCTTGCATTGACTCTTAACCAACTAACCCATAAACCTGAACCCACTGCCCCCAAATTAGAAACACATTACCACTAACATATTTATGGCCATTATTATTGAAAAAGATTGAGACACTAGCCCATCACCTTAAAACTTATAACCTTGAACTAATCCCCTAACACACTACTCCTTAAGAATTAAGGCTAATCTCTAATCCCTAAGTCACCACCCCCTTAAGTTTAACCCTTAACTAACTAATCCACTAATTACCCCTTAACCTGAAAGCCTCTAATACACTAAACCCAAAACCCATTGACTACGTAACATTGTTCCCATATTTTCATGGAATAATTACACCAAATTGCATCTTACTAGGTTACATTTTTTTTTCATCATCCATAGGGTCTCATTCTTGCTATCGTGAGCCTATGTGAAACTATATAAAATTATGCACAACAAAGTTAAATCAAGGCACATTGTAGACATACGAGTTTAATAAGAAAATTTAAAGAAAACTCAAATTTTGTTGTTAATGTTGTTGGGCAATGGGCTAGCTTCCTGCTAGCAGGTGTATGGTTTGAATTTCTTTATGTTAATTTGTTTATATTAGGGAATTCCATCCATGAATAAAAAGAAGCGTCTCTCGGATCTCTTAAAACCATTGATTAACCTATAAACTCTAATTTAGTTCGAGCCACCTGTAAAGTCTCTAAGCTCTTTCCCCTTCACCCAAGGCACTAATAAAACCCCTAAAGTCTAACTTAGTAGCCCAACCATCACCCCTTATGCTAATGCTAAACCATTAATCAACCTTCCTAACCATGAAAAAAAACCATCATTTAACATATTAAGAAACATGGATGTTCATTTTATTGTAATTTGGATTTAGTTAAGCATTTTGAATGATTAGCTTTGCATAATTACATCTTTTTAAAGTCAACTTGGGAAATTTACCCCCAAAAAATCCATATCTACTTTATATACACTCATTTATTGAATTTAATTGATAGAAATAAGGTGAATAACACACGTTGACATGAATAAAATAGTGAATTAAGGAGATTGATGTTGGAATCAAGGATAAGGTATGGAACAAAGCACACTAAAATACCTTATTATGTTAGGTTAGTGAGTATTGATGGTGGTATAAGTCAATTTTATGTTATATTTCATTATGTGGTGAGATTTATTTTAATCATTTGTAATATTTGATTGGCTTGTGTATGTGTTAATCTTAGGTTGTGTTTTACATTTAATAAAATTCAATTAAATAAAAGTATAAACTATCAACTATTAATGTAGAAATGTACTATAGTTTGAGAATTTTTTCCTCAATGAAATGTAATTAAAAAATGAGCGTTGAGTTATTACCTAATAATTTTTTGATGGTTGTGGTAGGAGATCATTTTATTATGGTTGTGGTGGGAGAATCACCGAGGTAATCATTTCAAACCAATTTTTAGACTGTATTCTAGCTTATACAGTCAGAGAGGGCTCTCTCTTTGTCACAGGGTCATTCACATACACATAAATTTAAACAAGCGTTCAACAGGCTAGATTTTTTAGGGGAAGGGTTGTTTGGATTTTAAAGCATGTAAGACATACAGATATTAAATACCATTGGGTAATGGCGTCAAAACCTAAAACATTCAAGTACATACAACAAATAATGACTAGTGATAACCTTCATAGTTTGAGGAAAAATAGCTATTAGTATTCAACAAAAGATCTTTGAGAGATGGCAGGGGGGAATGAGAAGAAGCCCAATGAGACATGAGGCACTTATCTATGGATAAATATACTGAAACACTTTTAGCAGAAGCAACAGTAAAGGATGATAACAGAAAAGGAGCATCTAACAGAAGATGCATTCCAATAAATTTATCATAAGCACAAAACAAACACGTTATCTGATGCAAGGAGTGATTAACAGATAACAAATTCCTTGCATACAAATAGAAATGCATTAGCAGAAACTACACATACATGGAAATGAAGCACATAGGCGAACACAGACTGAATATTGAACACGATGATGAATCTTAGACACTCGTGAAATACTTTGCATTACTACTTCCAAGAAAATTTGTAGAGTTACAAAACCAAGCACAGAGGCTTCAAAATATGAATGTCGAACCCTTTCTTCTTTTCTTGAGCTGACGAAAGATAAAGCTCGTACCCAATTTCGTAATTTTCCAACTTGACTTATCCCTTGCTAGTTCAAAATACATAATGGTTTTCAGCCTTTGATCAAAATCTTCTTTAAATCTCGGCTATCCAAACTTTAAGATCCTACCACATTCCACATATTTCAAATGTTCATTTATCTGCGCATGTTAGATCAGGGCAATTCATCTCCTTCATTGATCTTATTCCACCATCAATCCTGACCATTGAAAAATGCATGCCCTACAACATTCAACAAATCTAAAAATTTATTTGGTTCACAACTAGCAAAATTAATTTCTACCATAGATCTGGTTCTACTTTTGATCACCATCGTTAAAAATTGTTGGGCCTACTAGATTTCACATATCGAGAAATCTACTTATCCTGTGCGCATGTTTCCCTTTTCTGCACCGTCGATATTAGACAAAAACTTTTCCAACCATTGATTTGAGATTTAAAATGTGGAAGCATTCTAAACCGTAGATCTTATGGGCTGGTGGAAAGAGGAAAGTGGGTTTCCAACTTTCCATGACTGAATTTTCGCCTTTCTCACTTCTTCCCTTTTTCTTCTCAAGCAGTTGATTTTTTTGTGGAAGATTTCTAGACTGTCGATCTTGTGGATCGTGGAATGTGGAATTTCAACTTTTTTGCAACCAGACTTTTTAGTTCCACTTTCCACTCCGGTCTTTCTGCTCCTTTTCGAGTCGTCGATCTGGGATCAAAGTGTGGACGCGTTATGGGTTGGCGAAAAGTAGAAAACGAGCTTTCAAATTTTTATGGCTGGATTTTCGCCTTTTCTGCTTCCACCCTTTTGCTTATGCCTTTTACTCCCCACTTTTTTCTTGGACCATTGATTTATCTTGGAGTCATTATTGACCGTTGGATCTCAGACTACAGAAAGAAGAATTCGGGTTTACGACTTTTCATAACCAATTCTTTTTTAATATTTTTGTTTTTCACCTTTTCATTTCTACAAAATAGCGGAAATCGAAAGACAGATTTACCAACTTTATAACCAAATTTTACTCTTTCTGCTTATTCGCTCTCGATCTTTCCTTGGCGGAAATGATTTGCAGCCTTTGATCTTCTCCGTTGTGCATCTAGATCATCCATTCCAATAAGCTTTTATCATTGATCAGGTTTTTCTTATTCGGACATATTTATAAGGATAAAACTCAAGATTTTTCAATAATTTTGCACTTCAAAGCAATGGATAAACCCCTTAGAACATGTAGAAACCCCATTAATATCCTTCAAAGTCATGTGATATGGAAAATTTTCAGACCTTACTCTTTCTTTTACTGGTCTAAACCTTTATAGTGGAATTAGTGCAGAGATGCATATGTAAAATTCTTCAAATTTTAGCACAGGTGCTAACAACGGATCCAACTCAGGGATGCTATCCTCCTATGAGGTAGCAAATAACCTCATAGACCAAGTGCCTGCTCCATTGTGCCTTATGTATCTACAAAAAATCCAGCTAACTGCACCACTATGCACTATCCCGAAGGCCCATCGCCTCAAAATTTGTTCTAGTGCATGTAACTTTAAATTTTCATAAAAAAAAGAAAACCAAATGATGGCTCCTCTTAGGGACCTTATTGCCTTCACCTCGGGATTTAAGTCTATCAGAGGGCTATCCACACATTCAATGTTAAAAATAATTGGTATATACAATGACATGGGAACTTAACTTACTTTACAGAAAGTAATGTTTGAGGAGCCTCCCATTTACAGGAGCTCTAGATACTAGACTGCCCTTCATCTCCTCCAGTATGTAGGCATTCTTTCCTCTAAAATATGAAATATTATAAGGTCCCTTCCATAGGTGATCAAACTAACCATGCTTCCCTTTCTCTTCATGTGGTGAATTTCATAGCAAAACTACATCCCCATCTAAAAATCATCAGGATTTGTCCTCCTGTCAAAAATATCTTTCATTTTTCCTAAAAAAATTTAGTTCTATCAAACAATTGCTCTCTTTGTTGTTGTAGTTCAATCAATTGATACATCCTCCTCTGAGCTGGTGGGTTTCAGTTTCTTCTTCCTGCAACAGTCTCATTACTGGAAAACTCAAGGAACTAGGAAAGATTACCTCATAGCAATAAACCAACTGGAATGGTGAAGTGCCAATGGATTTATTTACACTGATTCTGTCAGCTCACAAAGCATGAGGCAATTTTGTGTTCCAGGGCTTCTTATTGTCCTAAAGCAGCTTTTTGATGATCCTCATCAGGCTCTTATTTGAAGATTCTTCCAACCCATTTCCTTGTGGATAGTAGGCTGTGGAATGCCCCAGCTGTATGTGATACTTGAAGCAAAATTCCACCGTCTTCTTTGACTTGAATGCAACAACATTGTCAGTGATCAACTTTCTAGGAACCCCAAACCTTGACAAAATGTGCTCTTCTAAAAACTGCATAATCACTATCTCAGTGGCCTGTCTAGTTGGGACAGCTTCAATCCATTTGGTGAACTAATCAATGGCAGTGAGGATCCACCTGTGTTGTCCTGAGGAAGATGGGTTTATCTCTCCAATAAAATCCAACCCCCATTACTGGAAAGGGGCCTCAACATGTATGGGTTTTAGAGGCAATGATGGAAGCTTCCTCCTCCCTTCAAAGATCTGACACTTATGGTAGGAAACAACCTCTTTGTGGGTATCAGAAAATATAGTGGGCCAATAAAACCCTGCCCTCATGATATTGTTCACAATGGCCTTCTAGTAATGATCACCTCCACATTCTCCTACATGGAATTTTTCAATGAGCTTATTTTCCTCCTGTTCATCAACAATTCAGTAGAACCCCTCCTGGCTCTTTCCAATACAATTTCCCATTTAAGATGCAAAACCTTGATTCTTTTTATTTGAGAAACCTGGACCTTGTTCTGTCCATACCCTAGAGCTTGCAAATGCTGTAATACGAAGATGATGTCAGTGAACCATGGGGATGACAGGAAATGCTCAACTACTTGGGGATTTGGCTGTCCCTTAGGATTTTTCTCTTCTGCTGATAATTCAGCCATCACGTGTAGGATGAGAGCATCACAATTATATTGTGCCATGAGCTTGGCTAGTCCCTAGCCTTTAATCATCTAGTTGGGGTTAATCTCCAAGTCATATTCAAGTAGGACTACTATCCATTTTCCCCTCCTACCATCGGGATCTGGTTGGGTTAAGATATATTTTACTGCACTGGTGGGGACATGGGAAATAATGTGAGAGTGCAGGATATACACTCGAAACTCCTTCAAGTCATGCACCAAAGGATAAGCCTGCTTATCCAGGATGATGTATTTCAGAGGAGCATCTCTAAGGGGTTTTCTATAAAATGCAATGTTTTGCTCGTGTCCCTCATGATTCTTCTATAGCAATACCCCTGCCACTGTGTGCTATGAAGCAAACGAGGATACGAGGAAATATTTGGTGAAATTAGGGCTTTCCAGTACAGGGGCATTGGAAATAGCCTTATTGATATCTTCAAAGGATTGTTTTGCTTCGGGCTTCCACTTAATCTCTTTTTCCTTTCCCGGCATGTTAGTTATACACCTTACTATCTCAACAAAGGCAACAATAAACCTCCTGAGAAAATTTACCTTTCCCAGAAAGGACTGAACCTCCACTTTATTCTCAGGGAGTTCAATTTTATGTATTGCCTCAACTCTATTTGGGTCTATTCTAATGTCTTATTGATAAATTATGTGTCCAAGCATCTTCCCCTCCTTCATAGTAAAGAATGACTTCTTCGGATTCAAGGAGATACCAAACTTTTTGCATTTTCTGAACATTCTCAACAGATGTGCAACATGTTCCTCATCAAACTATGAAAAGACAGGTGTGCAACGACGCCAAGATGTTATCACCCAAAAATTTTCCTATGGTTATGGTAGGAGAATCACTAGGGTAACCATTTCAAACCAATATTTAGACTGTATTCTAGCCTATATAATCAGAGAAGGATCTCTCTTTGTCACATGGTCATTCACATACACATATAGCTTTAAACAAGCATTCAGAAGGAAATATTTCTAAGGGGAAGGGTTGTTTGGATTTTAAAGAGTGTAAGACAAATAGATATTAAATACCATTGGGAAATGGAGTCAAAACATGAAACATTCAAGGACTTACAACAAATAATGACTAGTGATAACCTTCGTAGTCTGAGGAAAAATAGTTGTTAGTATTCAGCAAAATATCTTTGATAGATGGCAGGGGGAAATGAGAAGAAGCCCAATGAGATAGGAGGCACCTATCTATGGATGAATCTCCTAAAACAACTTTAGTGGAAGCAACAATAAAGACTGATAACTGAAATGGACCATCTAACAAAGGATGAATTCTAAGACATTTATCATAAACATAGAACAAACACGTTATCTGATGCAAGGAGTGTTTAACAGAGAACGAATTCCTTGCACACAACTAGAAACACATTAGCATAAAATACACATACATGGAAATGAAACACATAGGTGAACACAGACTGAATATTGAACACTGTGATGAATCTCGGACACTCATGAAATATTTTGCATTACTACTTCCAAGAAACGTTGCAGAGATACAAAACTGAGAATAGAGGCCTCAAATTATGAATGTGGAACCCTTTATTCCTCTCTTGAGTCTATATTTATAGTTTCATGGGCTCTCAATACCAACCTCGAAAAAGAGCCAAATTCAGTTATAGTGTGGGAATCAAATCTGCACACGTAAAATCCTAACAAATTTCAATCTGACAGATTCGTCATGATCACAAACAAATTAGGAAAACATGCTGGGATGCGGGTGGTGGATCAAAAATGGAAAACTTGGCATCTAAGAATTAGGCTTGCTTGACGAAAATGACTGTTCAAAGCATCTCCGAACGACTTGCAACAATTTTAATATTCCTTGCATATTCCACTTACGAAACTGTTCTGGACCATTGATCTAGATTGGAATATAATCTGAGGCGTCGAAAGATAAAGCTTGTACCTGATTTTGCAATTTTCCAACTTGACTTAACCCTTTCTAGTTCACAATGTAGAATTGGTTCCAGCCTTTGATCATAATCTTCTTTAAATATTCGTCGTCCAAACTTTAAGAGCCTTGCACATTCCGCAGATTTGAAGTGTTCATTTATCTGCGCATGTTAGATCAGTGGAATTCATCTCCTTTGTTGATATTATTCCACCATCAATCTTGATAGTTGAAAAATGCAGGCCCTACAACATTCCACAAATCTGAAAAGTTATTTGGTTCGCGCAAGTCAAACTAGCAGAATTATTTTCCACCGTAGATCTGATTCTACCTTTGATCACCATCGTTAAAACTTGTTGGGCCTACTAGATTTCCCATATTGAGAAATCTGCTTATCCTGTGTGCATGTTTCCATTTTCCGCACCGTTGATCTTAGACACAAACTATTCCAACCGTTGATATGAGATTTAAAATGTGGAATCATTTTGAACTGTAGATCTTAGGGGCTGGTGTAAAGCGGAAAGTGAGCTTCCAACTTTCCATGACCGAATTTTTGCCTTTTCCGCTTTCACCATTTTTCTTTCCGAGCCATTGATTTTTTGCAGAAGCTTCCAGATCGTTGATCCTGCTGATCGTAGAATGAGAAATTTCAACTTTTTCGCAACCAAACTTTGTTTTTCCACTTTTCGCTCCCGCCTTTCTACTCCTTTCCAAGTCATTGATCTGGGATCAAAGTGTGGATGCGTTACGGCCTAGCGGAAAGCGAAAAATGAGATTTCAAATTTTTATGGACCGATTTTTCTCCTTTTTCGCATCCACCCTTTTGCTTCTGCCTATCACTTCATGTTTTTTTCTTGGACCGTTGATTTATCCTAGAGTCATCCTTGACCACCGGATCTCAGACTGTGGGAAACGGAATTCGGGTTTACAAATTTTCATAACCATTTCTTTTATATTTCCTCTTTCTGCCTTTTCATTTCCACAAAATGGCAGAAAACAAAAGGCAGATTTACCAACTTTATAACAAAATTTTACTCTTTCCACTTATCCGCTCCCGATCTTTCCTTGACGAAAATTATTTGCGACCTTTGATCTTCTCTGTTGTGTATCAAGGCTGTCCATTCCGATCAGATTTTATCTTTAATCAAGTTTTTCTTATTCATGCATATTTATAAGGCTAAAACTCAATACTTTTCAATAATTTTGCACTTCAAAGCAATGGATAAACCTCTTAGAACATGTAAAAACTCCATCAATATCTTTCAAAGTCAAGTGATATGGAAAATTTATAGACCTTGCTCTTTCTTTTACTGGTCTAAATCTTTGTAGGGGAATTAGTGCAGATGCATATGAAAATATCTTCAAATTTTAGCACAGGTGCTAACACGTTGATTTACAACTTTTAAGCATAACAACAATGAATTTTTTTGATTCACCCAATGAAAATCAAGAATTTGTTTTTTTCTTCTAAAAAATATGAAGTTGTTTTTTAGAAGAAAAAAACATTGCATGCCAAATAATAATGAATCATTTAAATTTTTTTAAGGCAAATCTTGATAAGTAAAAGATGAATTACACTTTCTATCAATCTAGAAATCTTCATTTACTTCCTTTATCATCCCATGCATGCTTGTCATTGTTCATATTTTAATCATATCCTTATTCATATTCTGGCTACACCATTACGCTAAAGTGATTGCATCATCTTCATCATTAAGAAAATTTGTTCTTAGGTCATTTATATATTTAATTTCAATCATCAAATTCTTGTTCCTCTTTTTGAGCTTCATGATCATGGTAATTTAGTTTACAAATAATATTATTACTAGATCCATCATCATTGATATCCATTTCTACACCTCACCTATATTTTGCTAGTCATCATTGGTGTGCTTCATATTTATTAATAGATTATCAAATACAATCTTCAATTTTGGATCATAATGTATGATGACTAGTTATTCTTGATCCACAATATCTTCCGAAGAAACATACATTTGCATGAACATACATAAATTTGATCGTTGTTATAAAATTGTTAGTGATTAATAGACAAATGTGTATCGTTAATAACTAATAACTTATATACAATCTTTTTACCTTGTATTTATGTTTGATTGAGTGAAATAATTTCCTATGATTACCGTTGGTCTTTGCCCTACTGGCCTTTAAAATTTCCTCCAATGGCCTTGTTTCAATTTTTTCCACATGTGCATTCATCTGACATTGTTGGTCCACATCATACCCCTTGTCCACATGGAAAGGGTGGGGTCCATCTCAAATTTCCCAATATTTTTACATTTTCATAATTTTTTTTCCTCCATTTTATAAATATCTATGTTTCATAACATAATAAAAAATTGTTCATTGATATATCTATAGTTCAAAATATTTCCAAAGATTCTCATCCAATCTACCATTCCTATTGGTAGACCACTGATTTAACTCGTGGAATCCATTAAAACACTATCTGTTAACTAAACCCTCTATTTTTATAAAAGCACTTGCCAACACTTCCTCTATAACTTGGATTTTCTTCATGTGACTGTGGACTCCAACCCATACATGACAAGTGATGCAACCAATAGCTATAATACCACTATATCACATCCACATCCACATCCACATCCATCGCTTCGACCAATAAAGGGGGTTATTTATGAATTCCGGGCTTCTAAATTTCCCCCATGGAAATATAATGAATTCATAAAAAATAAAATGCATGTGTACTAACGTATAAATACAAAACACAAAGGAAATTAATTTATATCCATGCACACGACATGCATATAAAAGCATATTCCTCATAGGAAAAAAACAAAATAATTGCACATTTAAATACAAAGAAAATACTTATCTTTAAACAAAGAATATCCAAGCAACTAGTAATGTAGGAGCAATTTTCCACCCAACCATAGGAACTCTATCCAACATATACTTTTTCTACTAATAGGCCTCCCCCAAAATAGGATATGAGGGCACCAAGGTGAGTGAAACACCACATGATTCTCTCTCTTAGCCCAAAATCCATTCTACTATGAATGGTTAGCGAAATTCTTAGCTAGAGCTCTACAAGAATGTCACCCATCCATCATAGCCATGACACTCCCTCCATCTAGCCCACATGTCACAAGGAAGGAATTTCCCTTCACTGATTCACGGTTCCCTTAGGAAATCCAACCCTACTTACTAGTGTGTGCAATAAGAGACCAATATTTTGTATATTGTTGGAGAACCCCTTTTAGTATTGATTTATGGATTCTCAAGCATTCACGAGTAGCAAAACTCAATGGGTAAAGGTTCCTATTTTTTATCCAAATATGCAATTTATCCTTCAAAATTCAAATTTATGGTTATGCACTGTCTGATAACTAGTGATTGCAATGTAATGAACATCAAAAGCAAGAAGTGTGTGTCTTGTTTGAGCTTCCCTCCAAATATGCATAATAAAGAATGGATGGTAGAATCCAAAGGAGACGAGGGGATGATGGAAAAGACAATTGACATAACTTCTGAACATTGAATAGAGGACTCTTATATTAGTCATAATATTATTTTCATCCCATGCATCCATAACTACATTAGAATATTTTCCTCACCAACTTCACAGATGCATTCAATAATTGGACAAAACAATAAAAATAAGTAATTGGCTCATTTAAAGAAAATGACAACAAATAGATGAGTTCTAAGATTAACACTTGTCAATAGAGAAATTAATCTCCCATAGGTCCCCTTTTCTCTTTCGCTCTAGTGGAATCATAGCACCTCTAGTGCTCTTTACACAACCATCTTGGACCATACATAATATTTACCTAGATTTTATGTCATCATGTCAAGCCAACCATGTGGTCCATATAGAGATATTTATATTATGCATGCATACCCATTCATTAGTTGGGGCTTGGCCTTGAGTTCCATACTATGAATCCATACTATCACATTTACATTATTTTACATAACCTAACTCAATACATTACAAGGCTCAAACTAGGGGTATTACAACTTGGCACCTGTGAGTTTCCTAAGGTGTTGAGATAAGTTTTTCATTCTTGTGGATTGATATCCCTAACTTAGGGATAACCTTTATTGTAGAGAGAACTAGTATAGTAGATTTCATACGAATGGAACAAATGTACTTAGTCTACAATTAGTTGGAGGATATTTTAAGATAAGTATCTGTTGGCCCGAGAAAGGGGCATAAGAAGGAACTTCGCGTGTGCAGCCAAGGAAGATGCGCATGCATGATAGAAGAAAAGGAAGAGCGCAAAGCATGAAAAGGGCCCGCGAAGAAAGAATAGAGAAGTGCGTGGCAAAGGAAAGGAAAGCGCGGATGCGTGCAAGGGGAAAACGGCCGGAAAGCGACAGATACGGGATGATCACCACAGTTGTAACCAGAGAGGAGCCTGATGGTGATGCCTAAAAGACTATCGGGATGTAGTTGGCCCTACGTGGCCATGTAAATTAGTATAAATAGGAAGGATGCAATGGTTAGAGGGTTAGTCAGTCTTATTTTCTTGCTTTTGAGTTTATTTGGTTGATGTCGCAGAGCAAGGTTGGTTCTTTAGTTTGTAAGGTTTTCATTAATCTTTGTTCAGTTTTCAGTAGGTTGTTATCCAACGGTGATCCATGGAAGGGGATGTCGGTCATGTTGTAATTTCATAGCGATTAGAAGAGGAGTAGACTCAGAGAGAGTTTGGTAGCATTAGAGGGGCTGTTGAGCCATGGATCTAGCTGTAGTGGGAGAATACCGCTAGGAGTAGGATTAGAGTAGATGAGTGAACCAGAGAGCATGAGAACTATGATTCTGAGCTTAAAGACATATCTCAAGATCAGTCTACATCCCGCAGACTGCAAGGTGCTGTATCCTTTCTCATGCCAGATGAAGAGCACCTTGGTGTTTTATCCCATATGGGTTTCCACGTTATTTCTTGTGTCCAAATGAATGATTGATGTGGTGAATGTTTATGTGATTGATTAATAGATGCTTCCACATAATGTTAAAGTGGTTCAGTTTTGTTAGTTTCTTGCAATTGGTAAATAGATGAATAGAATGCCTTGCTGAATTGAACTTGAATAATTGTATATCATTCTATATGATTCCTATTATGAACCCCAACGTAAGTCATAGAGCTGATTGATGTGAGTCAGCTACACCACACGAGTTGCACCATCTACGAGGGAGAAAGGGAAGTTAGGTTGCGCGCGATGACATACAGTTGTTCTCATTCGCACATAACCGACTCCTCCATCCAGTCATCCTGCTGCCTTCGTTGAGCTCCTTGGTTGTGAAACAAGGGACTATACTTCCCCGACAATCGCGGAAACATGGTTCCAGCGGTTACCCATATATGAGATATCTCAGGTGAGACTGCACCTACTTTGCAGGTGTTGCCGATGGGGCTTTCTCTATCGGGTCGGTATCTCGGGTAGTTGTTGGATCAGCGGGCTGCACAGAACTTGGGTCACGCAAGTGGGGAAAAGTTTCCAACAAATGGTTCTGTTGTCGTGACCTTTTGATTAAATCGGGGAGATGGTGTGGCACCCAACGAAGGAGGAGATAGAAGATTGGATGGATGGTAAAACACTGTTGTTTGCACAAGAATAAAGTGCAGGGACATGGTTTAGTGTAGAAAGATGGTTGGATGATTATATATACTTTGATATTCACGAGATATTCTTTGATGAGTTCCCTATTCTACTGCATGAATGGTTGGTAGGATTGGCATCTAGATGGACCAACTACCAGACAAGGGAGATTACTGAGTGGAGCAACCAATTGGTTCAAGAGGTAACCAGTGTAAGTAACGTTGTCTCAAGAGATGTTGATTTTTGGGTTGATAGTATATTGCAAGGGTATATTACTGAGTTTACAATAGATACCATAACTTCATATAGTGAAGCCAAACGATATTTCTTCTAAGGACCACTAAGGAGATACTTATTGAGCATAAGTACATGGATAAATCTACTTGCTTATGAGAAGGGTCTTTTGCACCTAGATAGTTGAGTTGTGTGTCTAGGAAGGTGCTATGTCGCTAACAAGCAAGTAAGTACATGGGGAGGAGTATGTGGAGATGTTCCCAAGAAGAATAGAACTTGAACTCAAGGTTGGAGTCCTATGGAGTGGGAGAATATTCAGATCAGGAAAGAGAAGGAAAACTGAAAGGGGCCAATGGAATCCTAATTTGTTCGAAGGAAGCGAACAGGAACTCTGGTCGTGTGAAGATGAAGGGTCTTGCGACGAAGAGGAGGACTATAGCCCAATCTCGGAAGGACCTGAAGATATGGATAGCTCTGACAAGACCTCAGGGTCAGAGCACAATTATATAACACCATCTATATCATCAGAGACAAGATCTAGAGTCTCATCCCCTGGAAGGACCTCTAACTCCGACAACACTAGTCCTGAAACTAGTGCGCTAGAAGATACAACTTAGTTGAACCATGCCCTAGAGAACCTAAATTCCAACCCAATGGCTGTGACAGACATCTGGTTACCTACATTTAATGGAAATGGAATGGAAGACCCTGAACAACATTGGTTCCTATGTGAAGCTATGTGGATGGTACGTTTGGTCCATGGCGCTGACGTCAAGAAAGCATAGATGATTACGACCTTAAGGGGTCACGCTCTATATTGGTTCATGAATTTTTGTGACATCCCAGGTGGAACACCACAAAATATCCTCAAGGAAATCTGAGCTGCAATGATCTTAGAGTTCAGAAAACCCAAATCAGAGTCCCAATGTATTACTGATATTAAGGAGATTAAACAAGCTCTAGCCGAAACTGTGTGGGATTTTGACCAAAGATTCAAGACACTGATGGCTAAATTAAGCTTCCATATGTCCGATGTACAGCATAAGGAGTGGTTTCTTGCTACTCTGCTACCACATATCTGAGGGTCGTTGATGCAGCAGAAGATTGAATCGCAGAAAGAAGCATTAGAGCTGGCAATGAAACTAGAGGCCTCGTCTATTGCTGATGGTGCCGTCGGAATGGTCCAGATCCAGTCATAGCTAGCAAACCTCACACTAAAACTTTGGGATATCAATAAGGGAAAAGAATGAAAAGAGGACTTATGGTGCACAAAATGTAGAACGGACGAACACACCAAGGATAACTGTCTGACCTTCATGAATTATGTTGCATCTGGTGCACCTAACCCATTAAATGGGAAAGGGTTACCTTGGTGTCATATATGCCAGTCAAGAGGTCACCATGACGAGGAATGTGTGTATTTGCAGAAGGTTGCAAGTACCCTTGAAAACTTATTTTGTAAATTTTGTAGATCGGTAGGACATGATGAAAAAGACTATAGGGCATACTAGCTCTTGAAAGAGAAAATAGTGGATATATACTTAATGAAAAAACGATGGGTTCCCGTATTTTGAACATGCAAAAGCCTCATAGCAACCTACATAGTTCCTATATAATTAGTACCAACAACCATATGTGCTTCAGCAGCCATACGTACAACAAAACCCCTATCAGAAAAACTATCGGCAGAACCAGTACCCCTAGCAGCAATTACACCCTCAAGGAAGGGGTGGAAGAAACTTTAGAGGACGAGGTGGTGTAGGAGGATTTGGGAGGGGGAGAGGTGCAGTTACATGCTATAACTATGAACAAGTAGGTCACTTTTCTAGAGATTGTTTGGATCTTGCAAGGACATGCTCATATTGTAAAGGGTGGGACCATAATGTTGAACAATGCCCTCAGCTGGTCGCAAAGTGGCAAGCAAGAACTGTTGCTGCACCCAACCCCCCACCAAACCCAAACCAAATGCAAATGAAAATGTTCAGATGATTCTGGCTGAACCATGAGACCTGAACATTGACGCCCTCACAATAGGAGGTGCAACGTTTGGAGCAGAGCAAGAGAACCCACAAGAACAAAAGCAGCCGCAAGTGAGGACGACGACGCAGAAAAAAGAATCACTAACCGAACCAAAGAAGAAAGAAGTATTTTGGGATGTTCAATCAGAATTCATAAGCCCTGATGTACCATCAACTTCAACAAAATTCAAGAACATGCCGGAGTGATTCCAACACCTATTATAGAATAAAGCTTCAACCGAGGTTAGTAAGCTGAGGCCTCTTCTATCAATTTGTTTGATGCTAATCCAAGATAAAGATGCTATTGCAGAGTTACAAGCAATAATAGATGAGATCCCTGTAGTACCACACATTGAGAAGAAGGTTAACCAAGTGTGACAAAAATGTAAGACTGGCCACAAATTGAGAATGAATGCGTAGATATGTGAATATGACATGGACTATATCATTTTAGATCTGAGGTCGGATGTCAATATCCTAATGCGCCAGACTTGGGAAAGCATGGGTAAGTTGCACTTGGACTGGTCTCCTATCCAGCTACGTCTTTCCAATCGAGCGAAGGTACTACCCATTGGACGATTGAACAATGTCATCATCGATGTTGAAGGATTGCGCACATATGCAAACTTTGAGGTCATCAACATTGTAGATGAAACAAATCCTTACCCTGCACTACTAGGGATAGATTGGGCTATAGACAATCAAACAATTATAAATTTCAAGAAAAGGATCCTCTCCTTTGAAGATGAGGAGATGAGAGTAGTATCACCTATTGACCCATTTGAGGTGAAAAGATATGTTGAACCTATTTATAATGAGGATCAGGTTGATTATCTCGATCAAATCTACAATGTTACAGCTATGCATGAAGATCATATCAGTCTGACGACAAATGGGAACCTAAGATGGAAGTGTGCGAGTTCATGTACATCTGATTCAGGGGAGGCTTTAGAGAATTGGAAAAATAGGCTACATGAAGTCTCCATGAGAAGGTGTGCAAGTGTCACAAGGTCTCTGTGATAGGTCGAGACTGAGTCAAGGGAGTTACCCACCTATGAGAGTTTCATCTACGCTTTGGATACGGCAACCAAGACCTGCGATAACTCTGAGAAACTGTGACAAGGAACCCAACAGGTCTCGCATACAGTTCTAAAGATTGAAAAACACCACATAATTCATAGTACAATCCAGCAAGACAAGGATGGTATAGCTAAGAAGATCAACGACTCTAATGCTCACCCATATAGTGCAGCTACTCAACAAGACAAACTACCCAGGGATGTAGATGATAGCCCGACTGACTCCAGCGGGACAAAAACAATGGAACTAAGCAAAGATCACAGAGTAATCCCAAAGCACTTGCAGGATAAAGAAGTTGTACAAATCGTAGAACTCATGAAGAAATATCAGACCCTCTTCCCTCTAAACGGCACAGCAAGAAAGGGAAAGGTGGAAGACTTAGAGAGGATGAAGATACCTTTGCAATTGCATACTAAACCAACTCAACAACAGTTGTCAGCATGGCATTGTCAATATATCAGGATAAAGCCATCCACAGAAGGGAGACTTATCCTACACTATGAAAGCAGGGCCTTCACACATCCACAAAAACTAAAGGCAACTTGGCTACGGCCATCTTCCATCACACCAACTATGGGTATGGGCACAGTGCAACTTTAGAAAATTTGATGGTACCCACATTGCAAGTTCAGTAAATGGCAGTTTCCTGAAATCTTAGTCCAACACATGTAAAAAGAGAGAGAGAGAGAGAGAGAGAGAGAGAGAATGACCAAAAACACATAAACTATTCTCTTGCATGATTGTGATAGAACCAACAGAAAGCATGAGCAATAAAGCATCCAGCGGTCACATCATCACATATACCCAAGCAGGAGACCAAAAGTGTGCAAGCGGCAGGACAACTAGGTGCCAAAGAAGGAAAAAACCAGGAATGAAAGGCTAGCTAGCATTAACCAGTGGATCCATACCAAAGATCTATATGGCTGGGTCACTTGCATGGAATTAAATCAAGCCAACATGAGGAGCAAGGTGGTGTACTATTAGCTCTCATCAACTGTCTTAGCACTAATTTCCATTACTGGTCTGATAAGTATATCCCAAAAGGTCAGCTACATAAATTAATGAAGAAAGCATTGGAAAAGGAAACCTGCAGACATGATTAGACCTTAAACTACTATCAAATAAATGATTGAAAGACATTTTCTTCTATCTAAATATTCATTCTTCATCAAGATAGTTTTTTGTTACGCACTGAGAGCACCAGAGCCGAGCTATTGCAAACCTGCATCCTATCACCTATTTTCCATCTCGTTCAATCCCATGGAAATTAACATTCCCAGTGAGAGTGAGGCTTCAGACGCCACTGTCATCTCTGGCTACCCAATTGGTGATGAAGTAGAAATATTTTCAGCCACAAGCCCACAGCTACAGTAGTCACCAGAGACCAATGCAATGGCAAGAACAAGGAAGCCATAAACAATTCTGACCCCTGGTTCGCATCCTGTGTGGAACCCAGCCCAGGAAACACCAGTTATTCTAGGAGAGTCATATGCATGACCTTAGCCAAGACAAAAGAAACATAAAGTTCCAGACACTCTGGGAGAGCATGGAAAGATGCCTGCTGCTAACCAGGGAACTGATGATGAAGATGGAGAAATGCCACCACGGGTAGATCCCCAAAGAGAACTGTCATAAAGTCAATTGATGTGAGTCAGCTGCGCCACATGAGTTGCGCCAGCTACGAGGGAGAAAGGGAAGTCAGGTTACACATGATGACATACAGTTGTGCTCATTCACGTAGAACCAAATCCTCCATCCAGTCATCATGATGCCTTCATTGAGCTCCTTGGTTGCGAACCAAGGGAATATACTTCCCTGAAAATCACGGAAACATGGTTCCGGCAGTTATCCATCTATGAGATATCTTGGGTGAGACTGTGCTTGCTTCGCAGGTGTTTCCAATGGGGCTTGCTCTATCGGGCCGGTATCTCAGGTAGTTTTTGGATCGGTGGGCTACGCAGAACCTGGGTCACGCAAGTGGGCAAAAGTGGCCAACAATATCCAATTGTGTATGAAATTCCATGTATATATATTTGTTATGCATGTTGTCTAATTTATTGTTATGTGAATACCCAATTGCATGGATTGTTTTCCATGGTATTGTTAGATTTTCCTAAGATTATAACAGTATACCTTAATTGCATTTATCAATAGGATCACTAGAAGATAGACAAAGCACAGAACAATAACACAAGTATTTTTCACCTGGGAAACCCAAATGGGAGAAAACCCAGCAACCTTCGTCTAGAAATAATAATTATGAGATCAGAGTACAATGAAGAAAGACAATAAAAATATGGAAATTCTTTCCAAAGATTGAAACCCTGAAAATTGTCTTCTTCTGCAGTAATGCGAACTTCTCTCTCTCCCAGAAAATTGTGCACTTCTTTCAGTTGTTGTGTTGCTGCTATACGAAATAATGAATATGGGCACCTCCTATTTATATTGTTTTCCAACTCATAATTTAACTGGGGCCGACTTCACTTGGGGGAGCAATATAATTTTTATTTTATTCATTTATTGCTGGCTTTTTACCCCAAGGATTACATTGTTCTTTCTAGGGTTTGTATGAATTATTACAACAAGTTCAACCCCCAAAGGAGGACAATAAGAATAGCTTCTGAAGTTGCACAAACTCCAACACTCCCTCTCAACAAGGAAGGTATTCTTCGGTCTTCATAAGAATCATGATCATCTGGGTTTCATCTATACATCTATATTTTCTTTATCATCTCTAAATGTATTGAAGGTTGTCTTTACGAATTTGTTCTATTTGGATGTCTGAGAGAAAAATTTCTGCTACTTATCCATCTCTATTACCAATGGAATACTTCCATACCTGGCTTAGAGATCCTGGATGAGAAAACGTGCATGATTATCTACTACTTGTTCGTCTCATATGCCAATGGGGTACTCCCATACCTTAATTGGGAACCTGAATGAGTAGAGGTACCCATGCAATCACACGGTCATCTACTACCTGTTCGATTCATCCACCGATGGGATTTCTCCCATACCTAGCTGAGTACCTGGATGAGTAGAGGCACCTTTGTGAACCTGACCAACTACTACTTATCTGTCTCATCTGTCGATGGGATTTCTCCCATACCTGGCTTAGAAACTGGATGAGCAGAGGTACCTGGGAAAAATTATGGTAAATGTCTCTCAGTCATCTCTCCCTCTCAAGGAGGGATATGTTCTCTTCTACTCCAAGTCTTCCATGGAATTATTCAAGCTTCATCTTGGGAAGAGGCTTGGTGTGAACATCTGCAGCCTGGTCGTCTGTTGGAATATACTGGAGCTCGACCGCACCTTTCAGCACCATATCATGTATGAAGTGATACCGAATCTTTTTGTGCTTTGACTTGTTGTGAAATATGGGTTTCACTAACATCTGCACACAAATCTGGTTATCACGGTGAATAGTAGTTGGATCTGGAATCTGTCCAAACAATCCTACAATAAGTTTATGAAGCCAAACTACTTCTTGGGGTGCAGAATTGCATATGATGTAAATAAATCATGGTGTGGAGATCATGGCAAATTTCCCACCATGGATTTAATATTTTAAGTTTCGGCAATTAAAATCAATGCCAACAATTTATGTTGCAATCCAAGGACAATATGTTTGAGACATCATGTAAAATGCAAATTAATAAAAATACCCCAACTAGCTATGCGCCGCAATGTTAAAGAGATGGGGGCATGATTTCGCAAGGATTAGGGAGGGGGGAATAATCAAACCCTTGAAATAATGGGGAAAAGCCAATGTCTAGGGAAAACCCATCAAGTTGTCAACTACCCATTTTTGTCCTTTTGTGCCCAGTCATCTAGAAGTTTGTTGAGGATTGCATGGGAATGGGTAAGGTATGGGGTCAATTTCGAATTGGGCATAGCACCCATTTTAGAAAAACATGTTTTGGATTCATGAGAAGGTAAGAACCCAAAAATTACTCACTCACCTATTATGCATTCACGTCCTCCATTCCTCACGACAGTGGAAGCTTAGAGAGCTCTCTCATTCACATTTTTGTCTACCTGTGTGCATTCCCTCACATTTTGCAGGAGTTTTCATCATTTTCCGCATGGCTGGGAAGTTGTTTTGGTAATGATAAGGGGATGGGCTCTCTCCTAGACATTTTTTTTGTTGTTTCCTCATTACCCGACTGGGAAAACCCATTGTTTTGGTTGCACAGTGAAGGGAAGAAGAGACCCATGATTTTTGGGTGTTTGTTGAGGTCGATTTGGCCACGTGGAGCTGATGAACATATTTGAATTCAAATCCATGAGATGGGTATTTGTAAGGGTCATTTTTTCCAATGTGAATCCAATATATCATTGTTGAATTCGGGTTGCTCACCCAGGGGTTGATTTCCCCATTCACCAAATCATTTTTTGGTTGAAAAATGTTTTCCTTCATACCCATCATGTGCATTTTTGTGGTTGTGTGCATCCTTGTGATGGCTTGGCAGGGTAAGTCCAAGAAACCCATATGTTAGATGGTTGACTATGTTTGGGGGTGATTGTTGGCTTGGCTAAGTAAGTCCAAGAAACCCCTATGTAATTGGCTTGTTTCCTTAATATCCTATGAAACCCAGTGGTTCATTGGCTTGGTTGGACAGTCTGGAAAACCCAACTGTGTGTTGGCTTGATTGTGGGTGTAGGGTCTTGCTGTGTGTAATCCTGTTACTCCCTAGATCCTTGAGGAAATCATGCCAATCTCAGGGGTGGTAGTGTTTCTAAGAGATTGAAGAGCACACTGGCCTATGGTTGGGTGGAACGTTGTAGCGACATAGCTAGTAGTGGGCCAACTTCTTCTCAAGATAAGTATTCTTTGTGTATTTAATTTTCGCAACTATATTCGTTTTATGAATTACTATGAACATGTTGAATTCTTGAATGAATATGTTTTTCTTCCGTTGTTTATTTCATGAATAATTCATCGATGTAGGTTTTTAATTCAATGCATTTTTTTTATCCTGTTCATGGGGCCAGATTTCACATTTGATTGCAGCAATAGCTTAGGTCGCATCCTCTCCATCGTCAGGATGAGGGGTGGGGATGTGACAGTGTTGTATCAGAGCACTAGTTGTAGCATTGGGCCTCAATGGGCCATGAAGATCAGTTGAAAGAGGTTAGATCACCCACTGTGTTCAGAAGTAAAAGCAGCAGGAAGGTGAAATTTTCAAAAAAAAATTCTAAGTGTTGGAAATTGCATGTCGGCTCAATTAGTTGAGTTGAGCCGACACATGTCGGTTGAGTTGGCTAATTTGAACTGATGAAGCTCGCAGCAACAGTGTCGACGTGAAAGGCCAAGTTGAGGCGACAACAAAGGAAGAGAAAGAAAAATATTTCATAATTTTTTCTAAGTCTTGAAGAAAACTTGCATGTCGACGAAATTGGGTGAGTTTTGCCGATATGTCGGCTGAGTTAGCCGAGTTTCTCTGACAATATTGCAGCGATCGTATTGACAAGAAAAGATGAGTTACACTAATGGCGTCATCATTAAAATATAAATGGAGCCAATGAGAAGGAAAAGAAATTTTTTCTTAGTGTTTGAAAAATCGGCAAAAATCGGTGAAGTTTGTCGATACATCGACTAGGTTTAGTAAAGTTTTTGCCGACACACATCAGAAAACTTGCAGAGTTTCAGCGATACCTGTTGGGTGGAAATTCAAGTTTCACCCCATACATGTCGAGTGGAAAGTTGAGTTTTCGCCGATGAAAGGACGAGGAAGAAGAAAAAAATTTCAAAATTTTTTAAGTGTCAAAAATTCCATGTGGGAAGAAACTTCAGAATTTTTTCGACACGTTGGAAGGTTCGACAAGTTTTGCCGATCGGAAGAAAGATTGGAATTTTTCCGACACGTCATCAAGTTTGGTAATTTTCTGTCGATCAGAAGAAAAATCAGAATTTTGCCAACATGTCAGGAGCAAAGGTGAATTTTTTTCGATCAGAAGGAAATGATGAAGTTCACCGAGACGTTAGAAGGAAAAGGTGAATTGAGCCAACATGTCAGAAAAATTTTGGTGAGTTCGTCGATCGGAGGAAAACGGAAAATTTTCCGAAATAGAGAATTAAGCAGGTTTTCAGTGGGATCTACAGGTGTCAGAAAAGTGAAAAATGACACTGAGGTTATGCGCAAGATTGCGCGAAAATTGAATATTTACAAAAAAAAATGAGGGATAAAAATCCCCCTTAACCCCCATCATTCCCCTAAGATAGTCGGTTAAAAATGATAAGAAGATAAAGGGAGAAAAAGAAATGTACAAGGATATTTCTATAAAGTAGAATCAATATTGTATTCTGATGGAAAGGGATTCACCTTGGAAGAAGAAATTATGAAAGCAGAAGATCATTCTGTTATAGATGAAGGGACACCATATGAAGATGGTATTGAAGCACATTTAGATGGTGTATCTATGCAAGTTGTGAAGCATAGGATGGATGCTTTGAGCAAGGACATATTTTCACCATTGACAGGGAAATATGTTCACTGTTGTGAAGTAGAACATAACATTATCTTAGAAAATATGGTACAGAAGAAGGACTAGCTGAACCCCTCGTGAAATCTTGGGAGAGTTCAGACCAGCAGAAGAATGTGTTGTTAATAAAGTCAATGGGAGATAAGAAATTCAATGTTTTTAACATTAATGAATTATGTATATCTATAGGAATAACATGTGTTGAAACTTGTAAGGTTTCCCCATAGGTAAAAGAAGAAGCAGGGGAGTATCCATCTGCTCTTGACATGGACAAAAACCAAAAGTTTATTCTGGAATTCAAGGATGAAATGACATGATCTCATGGAGATAAATAGGGGAAGACACTTGCATATTTTGATAATAGTGTTGCTAACAGACACGGGAATAAATATGTCATGACATCGGAAGGGGATATATTGTTTCAAGAAGGTTATCGGCATATGATGGAAGGGAGTACGAGAAATTATCATAAGAAGAATGTGAAGCTCAACCCAAGGAAGAAAGGTTTCAAACCTTCTTGCCTCCTAAATCAGCAAAGGCGGATCATCAATAAACTATGGTGGAAGTTGAGGGTGAGATTGCTGAGCAGATTGTTTCTGTTTTGATTGACCCTGGATCCACTCACTGCTATATCACCCTTGGACTTATGAGATGTGCACTTTGAAGAGCACCAGTTTGGTTTGAGAAAGAGAAAGATGATACACTCAAATGTGTATTGATTGCAGGCCGTTGAACAAAGTCACTGTGAAGAACAAGTATCATTTGCCTAGGATTGATGACCTCTTTGATCAAATGAGAGGAGAAAAGGTATTTTTCCAAGATTGACTTAAGGTCTGGTTACCATCAGATAAGAATCAAGGATGAAGATATTCATAAGACAACCTTCAGAACAAGGTATGGACCTTATGAGTTTGTAGTGGTATGATTTGGTTTCACAAATGCACCAGCTACATTCATGTGCCTCATGAATAATGTTTTTAGCAAGTTTCTGGACAAGAAGCATAAGTTGTATGCAGGACATTGCAGGAAGTTCACTGAAGGATATTCTGCAGGTAGAAGTGGATCCTATGTATAGGATGAGGAATCCTGCATGTGAACTTGTAGTTCCATGAGGAAATGGCCCTTGTGTGTATGGCATACATATGAGGACTTCCTGAAGACTCGGGTAGAATGACCTGAGAAGAGCGGTATGGTTGTGCCCAATGAAACCCAGGGAAGGAAGCTGCCATGTGCCAAGAGAAGGATCTCATGACTAAGAACAGATTTTGAAACTTCAAATTGCAAGTTTTTTTGTTGATTATGGGAGACTATGATCTCCTGTGATGGTTTTGAATCATGCTAGCAATGGATATGCTTGTATTACATTAGTTGATATCTGAAATTTACTATTTATAACTATGATTGTTTGGATGATTTAAAATGGTGTCAAGATGACATGTTGTATGTGAATGTCCAGGTTTTGGGACAAGCAGATGTACGTAGGGGATAAGTTCTTCCACTTGCAAAAGCCAAACAATATGAGGATGGCCTCATGGTTTCAAAAATCTGATTTTTTGCAGGAAGCAGAATTGTGAACTCTGATTTTTATTTGACTATCAATGTTATTGATCATTTGATGTTTAGGAAATCATGTATGCATGAAATAGATTTGAAAATATATGATTAAAATTTTATGGTGACATCTTATGTGAAGTTCATACTTGTATGTAATGCAGGTGAGATGATGAAAGTACGCCCTTGGAGTACATAGCTTCTCAGAAGGATGTGTTTGGGATACGTAACTCCTCGAAAGGATGTACTGGGTGTATGTGGCTCCTTGAAAGGATGTACTGGGTGTACATAGCTTCTCAGAGGGATGTGTTTGGAATAGGTTTGAAAACCTATGCATTATTTTTTTTATGATGACATCTCATATGAACTGCATGCTTGTATGTAACGTAGGTGAGATGATGAAAATATGTACTTGACGTACATGGCTCCCTGGAAAGATGTACTTGGATACATAGCTTCTCAAAGGGATGTCTTTGGAATAGGTTTGAAGATCTATTATTGAAATTTTATGATGACATTTGATGTAAACTGCATGTCTGTATGTAATGCATGTGAGAGAATGAAAACATGTACATGGGGTACATGGATCCTCTGGAAGTATGTACTTGGGTACATAAATTCTCCCCCCATACTAGCCAGGCACTGATATGCATCACTGGGGACTCCCAAGGTCTAATACATCTGGTTAGAATTCTTTTCACACACATTCACGTCATAAGGGGACTGTCACAAGAGTGGGGACTCCGTGAAGAGAATAACCCCTAGGTATTATGATTTCTGGAAAGGAAGCACATGAGCATTGGTAAGCACTTGGAGGAGGTTCTAGGCCCTTAAGTTAGAGATGTCACTAAGAACCTGAGGAGGTGTTAGGATCTGAAGCGGGGCTAACCAGATCTCGGTTGAGAGATGCTATACAGATAAGTATTGGATTACTTGGAAAATCCTGGTTGATTTTCTGTAATTACACATGTGCATAATGATTCAACTAAGATTTGAAAATATTGTTAAGAAATAAATTCCGTGAAAATGAATCTGATGTGTGAATTAATCTGTTATGGTTCCTGGAAAGGAAGTGCCTAAGCATTGGTGAGCACTAGAAGAGGTGCTAGGCCCGTAAACTAGAGCTACCATTGAGCACCCAAGGAGGTGTTAGGCTTTGAAGTGGGGTTGACCAGATCTCGGTTGAGAGATGTTATATAGATAAGTATTTGGTTTACTTATCAAACTTTCGTTGTTGTTGATTTTATTTAAATATACAAGAGCATATGATGCAACCATGGTTTTGAAAATCTTATTATAGATTGCATCCTATAGGAATGAATCTGACATGTGAATTAAATTCATTGTGGTGTTCTAAAAGGAAGCACCTGAGCTTGGTAAACACCTAGAGGAGGTGCAGGATCTTGAAAAAAACTACCATTAAAGCACCCAAAGAGGTGTTGGGCTCGGGAATGGAGCCGTTAGACCTTGGTTGAGAGGTATTTTTCAAGTGATCTGAGGCTTGCGGAAATTTGGCTACCCTTTAATGCAAACCCAGGTGTGGGGCAGGGTAGGGTTGTGAGTGCCATGGTTGTATAAAGCCAAGTTGGATACCTGTGGAACCAAAAGAGGCTATTTATGCAGATAAGTATTTTCTTCACTGAGAAACTTCTTGTTGATTTTATGTCAATATACATGTGCATGTGATTCATCTATAATTTTGGAAAATCTTGTGAATACTAACATGGGAATTGAATCATTGCTTGGGGCTTGAGCATAGGTATTGTTGGTTTCCAAAGACATTGGAAATGTTCCAAGCTGAGGAGAAAGATTCTCCAATACCTAGAAAATATTATGTGGTGTGTACTAATGCATGCAATCAAGGACTTGGAGGAGTTTGTATGCAAGGAAACCACAAAATGGAACTAAGGAGGAGTTCCAAATCATACCATTGGACAAGTGAAGGTGCATAGGAAGCACCACGGTCCTGATATGGCTACATGTGAGCTGGAGGATGCCATGCGATTAGCACACCTAATTTTTGGTTCAATTTTGCAGAGAACTGAGGGTGGTGCCAGTGTAGCATTTTGTTAAATCTTTGTAAAGCATTGAGGACAATGCTATTGAAGGGGGAGGGGAATGTAAAACCCTGGCTTTGACCCCATGGCATTGAATTGCAAACAATGTAAATAGCGTTAATAAATCGTGGTGTGGAGCTCAAAGCAAAGGCCCTACCATGGATTTAGCATTTTATGTTTCGACAATTAAAATCAATGCCGGCAGTTTATGTGTTATCCATGCACAATATGTTTGAGACATCATGTAAAATGAAAATTACTAAAAATACCCCAAATATCTATGCGCCGCAATGTTAAAGAGACGGGGAAATGATTTCACGAGGATTAGGGAATGGGAAAAAATCAAATCCTTGAACGAATGGGGAAAAGCCAATGCCTGGGGAAAACCCATCAAGTTGTCAACTACCCATTTTTGTCCTTTTGTGCCTAGTCATCTAGAAGTTGGTTGAGGAAGTTATTGCATGGGAATGGGCAAGGTATGGGGTCAATTTCAAATTGGGCATAGCACCCATTTTAGAAAAAATTGTTTTGGCTTCATGGGAAATTAAGAACCCAAAAATTACTCACTCACCCATTATGCATTCATGTCCTCCATTCCTCACGGTAGTGGAAGCTTAGAGAGCTCTCTCATTCACTTTTTTTTCTACCTGTGTGCTTTCCCTCACGTTTTGCAGGAGTTTTCTTCACTCTCCCCGTGGTTGAGAAGTTGTTTTGGTAATTCTCAAGGCCTGGTCTCTCTCCTGGACGTTTTTCTGTTGTTTCCTCATTACCTAGCTGGGAAAACCCATTGTTTTGGTTGCACAATGAAGGGAAGAAGAGATCCACGATTTTTGGGTGTTTGCTGAGGTTGATTTGGCCACGTGAAGCCCATAAATGTCTCTAAATTCGAATCCATGAGATGGGGATTTGTAAGGGTCATTTTTTCCTATGTGAATCCATTGAACCGTTGTTGAATTTGGGTTGATTTCCCCATTCACCAAATCATTTTTTGGTTGAAAAATGTTTTCCTTCATACCCAACATGTGCATTTTTGTGGTTGTGTGTATCCTTGTAATTTCTTGGTAGGGTAAGTCCAAGAAACCCATATGTTAGATGGTTGACTGTGTTTGGGGGTGATTGTTGGCTTGGTTGAGTAAGTCCAAGGGACCCCTATGTAATTGGCTTGTTTCCTTAATAGCCTGTGAAACCCAGTGGTTCATTGGCTTGGTTGGATAGTCTGGAAAACCGAACTGTTTGTTGGCTTGATTGTGGAATTATTGTCTTGCTGTGTGTAATATTGTTACTCCCTAACTCCTTCTGAAATCATGCCCATCTCGGGGGTGGTAGTGATGCTGAGAGATTGAAGAGCACACTGGTATATGGTTGGGTGGAACATTGCAGCGACATAGCTAGTTGCGATCCAGCTTCTTCTCAAGATAAGTATTTTTTGTGTATTTAATTTTTGCAACTGTATTCGTTTTATGAATTACTATGAACATGTTGAATGATTGAATGAATATGTTTTTCTTCCACTGTTTATTTCATGAATAATGAATCGATGTAGGCTTTTAATTCAATGCATTTTTATTATCCTGTTCATGGGGATGGATTTCCTATTTGATAGCAGCAACAGCTTAGGTCGCGTCCTCTCCATCGTCGGGAAGAGGAGTTGGTACGTGACAATAGATATGTAAAATATATTAAAAAACAACCAGATCTAATCAACTAGAGAATGTAAAATCAAATACTTATCTTTTGTAGTTTTGTGGGTGGGATCTCACTGTCAAAGTCCACTGATCTTCATATGCTTGCTTGATGATAATCACAGTCTGGATATTCATATCATTTTTTATAAGAAGAAGTTCAAACTATCATCCTTCCTTGGCTCTTTGTGAGGAGGGTCTTCTTCTACATCAGCAATTGAAGCTTCATGGTTCTTTTTTACTAAAATTTGGTAGCTACCGGCATAATGACCATATTTCTTGCACCTGTAGCACTGTATCTAAGACAAGTCCTTTTTCTCTTGTTTATTTTGATTTGGGGGGGGGGGGGGGGAATTGATCTCTTATATTGATGCTTTTGATTGAAGGACATCCTTCCCCATTTAAGGTGTTCATAACAAGATCCTTTTCTTCAAGATTGTCTCCACTGGACTTTAGCTTGTCCCCGAGCTCGGTGATCCTCATGAAATATGAGGAAATGTTCTCGGACTTCATCATCTTCATATTCGACAGTTAATTCCACAATGTGAGAGTCACATTGATGCTACTATTATCAAATGGATTCTTTAGAGTTTTGAACATCCTTCTTTCCATCGTACTTTTTGAGATCTGAGGAACCAAGTGATCTCTAACTGAGTCCACTAAAATCCTCCTTGATTTGGCATCATCCTTTCTCCAACGAGGTTTGTCTTCTTTGGCTTCTGGTTCTGGGACATTTTCCTTTACAAATTGTAATAGGTCATTTTCTTCTAGTATAAGAAGAGCCCTAGAATTCTAGGGGATTAAGTTGGAATCCCCTTCCAAACAATCTTCAACCTTCATGTTGATCATCTTAACTGCAGATATGGATCTAAGACCCCAGCAAAGCCTAGGGTCAAAAATGAAAGTTGGAGTTTTGGAAAACTAACTCCATATATAAATGTGCCCTAGAGAGGCGAGTTGAGTAGAGGTAGATTCAAGACTAAATTGTGGAGAAAGTAGGTCAAAATTGGAAACCCTAATTTCTAATGTAGCTATAGAATTAGGTCAAAATTGAAAATTCTCAGAATTGAATTTTGCCTTCACCAAAATATGTGCCCTCCTTAGAGAAAAATTACCAAGGCCCTTTTTTTGCCAAAAGGTTGAGTGAAGACCTTGAAAGATGAAACCCTAGTTTCAACAGGTTACCGACAGAGTTCTGGCAATGGCTTATTCTAGCATTGTTATGATACCATGTTATATTTTCTTAAGATTATAACAGTATATATTAATTGTTTTTATCAATAGTATCACTAGAAGATAGACAAAGCACAAAACAATAACACAATTATTTTTCACCTGGGAAACCCAAATGGGAGAACACCCAGCAACCTTCATCTAGAGATAATAATTCTGAGATTAGAGTACAATGAAGAAAGAAAAGAAAAATATGGAAATTCTTTCCAAAGATTGAAACCCTGAAAACAATCTTCTTCTACAGTGTATGCGAACTTCTCTCACTCCCAGAAAACTGCACACTTCTTTGAGTTGTTGTGTTGTTGCTATGTGAAATAATGAGGAGGGGTGCCTCCTATTTATACTGTTTTCCCACTCAAAATTTAACTAGGACCGACTTTACTTGGGGGAGCAATATAATTTTATATTTCATCATTTTTATTTTATTCTTTTATTGTTGGATTTTTACCCCAAGGATTACATTGTTCTTTCTATGGTTTGTATGAATGATTACAACAAGTTCAACTCCCAAAGGAGGACAATAAGAATAGCTTTTTAATTTTCACAAAGTCAAATAGGTATGAGTGCATTCATGCTAGAATTGTCTTGTAATGTTTAGTATATATATGTGCATTATGTTTAATTTTAGCAATCATACATTTAATTTATGTTGTAAGTTGATAAGTAAATTATGAAAAATGAACTTGGTAAGTTGTTTGAGTACCCTATGACTCCAGAGGCAAAGTGTGGTCACTGGGTATGTGACACTAGTAAGCACTATAAGGGTTAGATTTCCTAAGGGAACTGTAGAGAAGTGAATGGAAATCCCCTCCTTGTGTTGTGTGGATAAGTAGAAAAGAGTGCCATGGCTAGGATAGTTGTGTGAGATCCCTGTAAATGCTCAACGATGGGTAGTTTGTCTAAGCATGAGAGAAAACTAGTTGTGGGTTGAGAGAGAGAAACTTGTAGTTTTTTCCTTCACCTTGTTGTCCTCATTGCCCAATTGGGGGTGGTATCTATAGCTTATACCTACGATTTGGTAGAAAATTGATCTTACACAACCAGTTGCTTAGATATTCTTTGTTAAAAGATAAGTATTTTCTTTGTATATAAATGTGGAATGATTTTATTTCTTCCTGCAATGAATATGCATGTTTATGCATGATGTATGTGTGGATATATTTTTAAATTATTTTGTGTTTTACATTCACAAATTTACTCATTCATTTGATATTTATGAATTCATATTATGGCCCATAGGGAAAATTTAGAAATCAATAATTCATAATTACCCTCTCCTTTAGTTAGATAGATGGATGGAGATGTCATAAATAAGGAATGGAAGTAAAAGAAGAAGAAAATATTGAGCAAATACAAAAGGAATTCAAACTTCTTCCATATACAAATCAACAAAGGAGTTTTCATCCAAGTAATCCCACACAAAGTAGAAATATACAAGCTGAATTGGTGGAGAAGAGGCCAAGAGAACCCATGAAATGTTTGGGATGTGGAGAATATCACTTGATGAGGATTTTTCCCCATAGGAAAGAGGACAATAGGTTTTTCCACAACATCTAATATGCTACTACAATTTATGACATTGCAAGGACTATTCCTAGAATTCATGAACCTTTGAAAGATCAACAAGTAAACCACCAAGCATCAGTGGAGGAAGTTGAAGGTAAGATTGTTAAGCAAAATTTGCTCACAACTATGTTGCACCTAAATTTGTTGACTCGTGTGTTCTTAAAACAAGCGAGCATAAGAAAACATGGTTAACGAAATTGGCCATAGGAACAAAAAGAAAAGTAAGTGAGATGGTAGAGGCATTCCCATTGGAAATGAATGGATTTTCCGCATGAAAAAACTTATACATTTTTCCATTTAGATCATATGAAGTTTTTATTGGTATGGATTGGTTGGAAGCACATAAGGTAAATTTATATTTCTTCAACAAAACTTTTGACCGTATAGATGAGGATGGAAATTCAAGAACAACAAAAGGAATTCCAATGGCTAGTCCATAAGAAAATTTTGAACTTATAGATGAATAGTTTCAAAAAGAGATTTCAATTGTATGCAGTTCATGTTTTGGGTTTCACATAAATTAAGGGATCAAATTTGGAAGACTACCCAATATTGCAAGAATTCAAAGATGTGTTTAGGGATGAGATACTTGGTCTACCTCCTAAGAGGGATATCAACTTTTCTAGTGACCTCATGTAGGGAGTTGCACATGTATCCAATATACTATTAGAATGATTACTACTAAAATAATGTAGTTGAATATGCAATCACAAGAATTATTGGAAAAATGATACACCAGAACATGTGTGTTACTTTGGGAAGCACCAATTTTGTTTGTGAAGAAAAAAGATGGGAATCTCAAATTGCACATAGACTACAGATATTTGAAAAAAGTTACAGTGAAGAAAAAATATCCATTTACTTGAATTGATGACTTGTTTGTTCAAGTAAGAGGGACAAAGGTGCTCTCAAATATTGACTTGATATCAACTTATCATCAAGTCATAACCAAAGATGAAGACATACACAAGACAACTTTCATGACAAGGTATGGTCATTATGAGTTTGTTGTAGTTACTACCATTTGGTATTACCAATGTACCAACCACATCCATCTGCCTTTATGACATACTTATATACTAAAAATCTCAAGAAGAACATGAGGAACTTCTTAGAACGGTTTTGAAAATTCCAAGAGAGCATTAGTTGTATGCAAAGTTCAGCAAGTGTGACTTTTATCAAAATCGGATCCTTTACTTGGGGCACATCACCTTAGAAGAAGGAATAGTTGTTTTTTCATAAAAGATTTAGGCCATCATGAGGTGTCTTACTCCTAAACATGTTACTGATGTGAGATTCTTTATGGTAATTGTAGGATACTACACAAGATTCATTAAAAGATTATCCAAACTAGGATATCCAATAACTTCATTGAAAAAGAAAGGGGTAAATTTGCATGTCAGAAAATGTGAGAAGAGTTTTCAACAGTTAAAAAATATTCTTGTTAATGCTCAAATTTTGAAAATAACGAACCTAAATAGAGACTTTGTAGTGTGCACAGATGCATGTGGAGAAGGACTTGGTAGAGTTCTTATGCAGGACAACCATGTGGTATGTTATCAATCCAAGGAGATCAAAGATCATGAAATGAACTATGTTACCCATGATCTGGAACTTGTTGCTATAATACATGCATTGAATATGTAGTGCCATTACTTGATAGGTATCAAATTTGTGCTCATGATTGATCATAATGGGCGAAAACATTTTTCTAATCAGCCACACTTTAATGCAGTACAAGTTAGGAGGTTTTCCTTCTTGAGTGAATATAATTTTGAGATAAAAAAACATAAAAGGGAAATAAAATAAGGTAGTTATGGACTGAGCATAAGCATGCAAGTGATACATATGGAAAATATTAGCACTAGTGAATCTTATTTGGAGCTTGGGGTGAAGGAAGCTCTTATGGGTGATGAAAATTTTGACTAAGTGAAAAATGGTTTGCAACAAGAGCAACCTAAATATAAGTATGCAAGTAATCAAATAATTAAAGATGGATTGTTTGTTTATAAAGACATGTTGTACATTCCTAACTCAATATATTTAAAAGTACTCACCATAGAAGAAATGAACAAGAAACCATATTTAGGATCGAGGTTACTAAAATATTATTTCTATAGCAAGGAAGCAATAATTTTGACGGGGAATGAAAATAAATGCTACATACTATATTGCAAGGTCCCTTGAATGCCAATAGGTAAAAGTTAAAGATACAAATTGAGATGGTTTGTTGCAACCTTTTCCATTTTCAAAGTGGAAGTGGGAAATTATCACTATGGATTTTATCACCTAGTTGTCCAAAACAATTAAGAAACATGATGTCATTTTGGTTGCAGTTGATAAATTGAAAAAGGTTTCCAATTTAATCCCTATAAAATCCACATTTAAACTAGTGAATATTGGAGAAATTTTTATGAGAGATATTTTCACGTTGCATGGGATGCCTACCGCAATCATATTGGACAGATATCGAAATTTTACTTGTAATCTTTGGAAGGGAATGTTTGAAGGGTTAGGTAAAAAGTTAAAATTTAGTACTTCTAATCACCCACAAATAGATAGAAAAAATGAGAGGACTAATCAAATACTTGAAGACATGCTTTTCATGTATGTTATGAATAAACCAAGTGCAAGGAATATTTACATATTGTAGAGTTTCCTTGTAATAACGGATATCAAGCATCATTAAAAATGAGTCTGTTTGAGGTTCTTTACAGTAAAATATGTTATACTCTAGTAAGTTTGGATATTCCGATAAAAAAAATTATGATTAGGCATGATATGCTCAAGGAGATGGAACATCAGGTTGTTAGGATCAAGCAAAATTTGAATACAACTCAATATAGATAGAGGAGTTATGCAGACAAGAATATAGTACATAGAAAAAGAGTTTAATAAAACTTGGAAAATAAGCCAAGCATGCACCTAGATACCATGGAATTTTTTAATCCTATATAGGATAGGGCCAGTAGCATATAACATTTATTAAGAAATGTGTAAATCATCACCGTAACCATGTAAGTTATTGGGTTGTAAATTAGATGGGAGGGATAGTTCCAGCAAGAGCCATTATGTATCATATACATGAATATAACATTGCTCCAAAACTAAGAAATTGCATAGGTGAAGGTGAAATGGAATCATTTTTATCAAAATTAAGCCACATGGGAATAGAGGATTCCATGAAAGAGGCATGTCCATTTCTATTCTAAACATGAGACACTGATGAAAATCAAAATAACACTAAGGAAATTGTTGAGTCTATAATGTCCCAAATTTTGCATTGGGTCACAATGGCCAAATCACATTTTCCATATTCATGAAAGTTGTCAAATGGATGCTAAAAGTCAAATAATTGCCAAGGGGGAAAATCACTAGTTTCCTAGGTTGGGGGTGGAAGCTTTGAGATTTGGAATAATGGGGATAATAAACGATATTTATAAATTAGAAGGGGATAAATATTTAATAATGTATCTTATTAAATAAATACAAGAGAAAATGGAGTGGAAATGGTCATTGTTTGCTCATTAAAAGTCGTTTTGACATACAACTCTTGGGAATTTCGACTTGAAAATTTCTGAGAATGAAGAAAAAAGCATATTGAACTAATTAAAATAATAAATGGACAATGAAAGGCTATCCCAATTCGAAATCATCAGCATTACAATGGTTCACAACAAGATAGTGGGGAAATGACACTATTTCTTCATTGTTCAACATTTTTACATGAATTCTTTTGGATATTTCGACCTGAGAGTCTTGTGAACATGAAATAAAGATCATATAAATCATCACATAATATAATTGGCAGTATAATCTTCCCCGAAGAGATCAATAGCTCACCCAAAGCGCAATCCCTCCATTGGCATGAATATGGTGTGAAAACTGGAAATAGTTGAGAGAGAGTGCTGCATAGAAGAATCCACATGCTTTCCTATAGCTTACACCTGAAAATAATACTCCATTAAAGCTCCATGAAATACCTAAGAGGCCTTTCCAAACACCAACTAGGATGGGAATCTTTCACCCTTGAAATTGGCTTAAGCAAGAAAACTAGTCATCCACTAGCTCACAATTCACAAATGAGCAAAATATTCTTCTCATGGAGGATCCCTGTATTTTATAAAAATTATTGGTATTATAAGGTTCCAAATCCATCCATAAACAAAATCCAAGTCGAATTGGTGTGACTGCTCATGCTATGCCATGTGGCCTCTCTCATCACCTTCCCTCTTCTCCCAAATTTGAGTAAGAGCCTATTAGCCTTCTCCAACTCCAAAATTCGACCTCTAAGATGCTCTATTCAGTCCTAAAATTCCAGTATGTCAATATTTAATCCTTTAGATCTGAATTGTGTCATAACTTTCATAGAATCTCCATTATTGGTGTCATAGATGTCATAAATGTAAGGGTAATCTAGCCAAGTGTCCATGAAACTCCCATTTGGTTCTTCCTCTCCCATGTAAGTTACAATCCATCCCAAATTCGACCTATGAAGTATATAGACAATTATATTAACCTCATAATCCATCCCAAAACATTGGGCTTCCCATATATTCGAATTTGCAAGAGAAAGATACCATTTAACATAGGAATTCTAGCTAGTGTGGGCCCCATAGTCTCCATGTGTCTTCATGCTCCATTTCCACTTCCATTTTCTCTTGTATTTATTTAATAAGATACATTATTAAATATTTATCCCCTTCTAATGTCTAAATATCATTTATTATCCCCCTTATTCCAAATCTCAAAGCTTCCACCCCCAACCTAGGAAACTAATGATTTTCCTCCTTGGCAATTATTTGACTTTTAGCATCCATTTGACAACTTTCATGAATATGGAAAATGTGATTTGGCCATTGTGATCCAATTTAAAATTTGTGACATTACAAATCCTCCCTTCCCAATATTTCTTGTCCTCAAGCAATTTCAAACATGGTTGTTGAAGAACCTACTTTCTGTATGATTCTTTGAAGTTGCCACTGAGCTGCCCACCTTGATTCTTTGAGATTCCATGAATATTTCAGAGAGGAACCACCATGATTCCTTCTGCACTACTATTATTAACATCACATTATTAATTGGGGAATCCATCTCCCATACTGCTTGTTTCCCAAATAATTTGAAATCAATGGGACTAAAAACTATACCAAGGTCCCATTTCTTGCATTGCACTCCAATAATTAAGAGTGATCTCCAACCCATACCATTTGGAAAGAGAATTCCTAGATCCCATTTTCTTGTATGCATTATTCCAAACATCATGAGTGCATGATATATATCACCAAAGTATATAAAAACATAATAATAATGTACATCAAGGAGGTTCCTCACCAAGAAATCATGAAAGTGCTTATACATCCCAGTGAGTAGACTACCATTTGCCAAGTACATACATGCATCAAGTGACCAATCAAATCTGCTCCAATGACATAGGTGAGTATCCCATGTCCTATAATTCTGCTCCAAAAGTAATTGATATGCATCAAAATATTCAGCCATGTATTCTTTCATCCAAGAAGTGAATGAAGAATATCGACTCAAATTTGATCCAAATAGTGAGCAATAGAAACAAGGAGACTTAAAATAACTCAAAGAAGTATTACCCATAAATTCATGAGTGAGTGAATCATAAAGATATAACAAGGTATGTGGCTGGTAAAAAAAATGTTCTCCTATCATAACTCTATTCACCTTAGTGTTGGATGAAGTTCCTCCAACGTCAAATGAACCAAGTGCTGAGCAATAAAAACTATGAGTCTTCAAGTGACTCAAATTCATATCATAGGTGCATCCATGTAGATGTGCATCATCAGAAAGTAACAAGGAATGCTGCTGCAAATGTGAATAATAATGTGCTCCAAATTATATGTGATTTGCATCAATATAATCATCCATGTGTTCTTTCATCCAATAAGCGAATGGAGAACCTCCACCAAAATCTGAACAAAATAAGGAGCAAGGAAAACATGAAGACTTCAAGTGGCTCAAAGAAGTCTCATCAATACACTCATGAATATGTATATCATCATGTAACATCAGAGGATGTTGCTGCCAATAATTATGTTCTTCAATCATATAACTCTTCACCCAAGTGTGGGATGAAGTTCCTCCAACTTCAAATAGACTAGGAAAGGAGCAAGGAAAATCATGAGTCTCCAAGTGACTCAAGTGAACATCATAGGTACACCCATGTAGATGTGTATAATCATAATTTAAACAAGTATACTATTGAAAATGTAAATAATAATGTGCTCCAGCCATGTCATCATAAAAATTCAATCTAGGAGTTCCATACTCCTCATGTGGCACCATAAAAAAGAACCCTTTCACCCATACTTCATTAGGATGAATGCTGCAAAATTTGGAAGTGTAAGATGTAGGAGAAAGAACCAAATCACCCACATGATCAGTAAGTGAAAAATTGTCATAATTTGAAGTATCCATATGGGTAGGATTATTCACCTCCCTATAAAATGAAAAAATTTCTTCATGGGTTGGTTCCAAGGTGGTGGAATTATGCACTTCTTCAAAAATTGTGTAACCGTTTTCAAGAGGCAACTCAAGTTCCTCTTCCAACATTACTAGTGATTGGATATCATCACTATCATCCTCAATAACATCAAGAACCTGCAATTTTTCAATTTTTCTCATGATCCATCATGTCATGAGAACCCTCCAAGCAATCTACCTTATGAAAATATGAAACATCGGAGGAAAAACAAGTGTCTTGCAACTTTTCAAGAAGTTGCTCATTTTGAATTGTGAGCTTATCAATAACTTCATTATTCTTCAAGTAGGATTCATGTAACCATTCAATAATCTCAATGACATTTTTTCTATCAAAAATCAAAGACATGAAATTACCTTTGATGTTGCACATTTCTCTTTGAATCTTCTCCATGTCTTCAAGGAATGATGGCTCCTATAAGGAAGTAGCTCTCCAACAAGAATTTGATACCAATGCTTGAGTGTCATGGAGTATTCTAAGGGCCTCTTGGATTTTATTTTCATTCATATTTAAGTACCCTTCAATAAAATGAGGCTCTTGCAAATGAACCTCCTCATATTCTTCCTTCTTTCTTAGACCAACTTCATGAAGCTCAAGTGGTGATGGGGAAGTTGATCTTGTTTCTTCTTCAACTGCTACAAGGTCTTCATTTTCATGTTTAATGGAATTTTGGCTTGCATAAAAATTTTTAAATCTGATCTCTATGTCACCAACATAGAGTTGTGAGCACCCATCAGTAGGTACTCCTTCATAGTTCAAGCATCCATCAGTAGATGCTCTTTGTTCCATTTCCAGGGTAGCATGTGTCTCAAAATTATCTTCAGTATTTTCAATAAAAACTTCTTCATACTCATGTGATGTCTCTTCATATTTCCAGAGTCACTTTGGAGTGAATTTATATCCTCTTCATGTAATACTTCTACTACTTCACTTATTTCAGAACTAGGTGGTTCATGCCTCTCCTCCTTTTGCTCCTTCAAGCAAGCTGATGCATTTTTCCCCTTAGTTTTCTTAAAATCAATATATTTTTCCCAACTTTGGATAGCCAAAAATTAAAATCCTTTCATAATATTATTGTTCATGTATTCAAATATAAGTTCCATGATTTTTATTATCTCCTCACCATCATATGAGGTTCTCTTTTCATGCCTAGTCATAGTTTCCAAAAAATTGTCTTCTTCTCCTACTTGTTTTTCCTCTTCAACAAAAGAACTTTTGGGTTTCAATATGTAATGGTGGTCCCTGAATTATTGTCCTAATAAATATAAGACCACATCAGGTGCAAATATAATTCTATTATACCACTATAATGTTCCCTTTTTGGAACTTTATTAAAATGCCCAATTTTTCAATTTTTTCACGATTTTGGCTCTTGACTAGTTTTGATGTCTAGACCTCCAAATTGACCCAAATGCTTCCAAATTTTCTCTGAAGGTACATTAATGATAATTTAACTTAAATATAATTCTCATTTATGTTTTTTGACCTCCCAATTACTTCTGCAAACTTGTTTAATGTTCTGTTCAAAGTAAGAGTCTTTGCTAGCAGATTGGGGCTCCAATTCCCCCTGGGTAATTGTCAGAAATGGCTTCAAAAATGATCCCAAAGTCACTTGAATTTATGAAAAGAGGCTGGGTGTGTGTAAGGGACCTTTTAAAATTCTCATATTCATATCATGGTTCAGTTTATATAGTATTTTAGGACTCTTTCCAAAATAACTCCCAAGTCACAATTTCGACCCTTAGGGAAAATGCACCAAATATTCTCCCAATGCAATAAAAATGAGTAAAATGGATTCCAATGATTAAGTACTGAACATGAGACTTTAAATACACATTAATTAAATTCCATACATCATACATTTATCAGAGATACATTCCTCCATTCGAAATAATAAGCATTGCCATGGAATATATAAAAATGGAGTGGAAATGGTCATTGTTTGCTCATTAAAAGTCATTTTGACATACAATGTTGATTGGGGGAAGAACACCTATGAGGCTATGATTCCAATGGTGGGGAAAGGTAAGGGGGTCCAATGGAGGGAAATACATATAATTTATTATTATTCCTTACCATATCTATAATCGTCCTTCACTTAATTTGCTTATTTCCATTTTATCTTTATGTTATATTAAACTTGAATTAAGAATCTAGTTAAATGAAAGGGATAATATTAATTTGAGAACTTATTAATCCTATTACTAAGTACTTATATCCCATTTTTAAATAACCATGTCCAAAATTTGGGGAACAAGCTCAAGGGTGGAGGAAATAATCCTCCGTTTCACCTCATTCATCCATTCATTCATGCAAACAATTCTAATTTGTAGAGGAGAGCCTAGAGAAAAAGAGGCTTCTTGAAAAAGGAGACCATGAGAGGAAAAAACTTAACCCAACTGAAATATTATCCATGGAGGGATGAAAGAATGGTTGTTGGGAGAGACTAGAAACCATTAGAGAATAAGTGGATTCCCACTTCAAATCCTTGAAGTGCAATCTTGCATTTTGACTTTACCATATGAACTACCATGTACCTATTTGTACTTTCTTATTATTGTCAAACTCCCTCATTATGCTAACACCGTGGACATGTGTACCTTTTATTTTGGGGGAATTTGTGTGTGTGTGTGTTGATGTTATTTCTGATGTTTGTGCTTTAATTTTATCTCTAGCATGCAAATTTATAACATGTTGGGTACGTTGATACCAATTTAAAGTTATATGTCGAATAAATGAATCTGACACCAAATGCAAGGTAGATAGAAAATATGGTTACCTTGTTTGTTGACTAGTAACGAAATGTGTATATGCCAATTATTGCATGATCTTGTTTGGGAGACTAACCTACATATATGTTTAAATGAGCTAAGTGGTAGTTGGATGCTACTGAAAAGAATTACATCAGTGACGTAAAATTCAAAATAAAAATCGTATGCAAGTTAAGCATTATTGTTTTGTATGATTATTAGTTCATAATCATGATATGTGGGTAGGTGTAGGGTTTCAGGAAACTCAACTAACCAAATTGGTTATTCAATGACAAATCCTAATATCAACAGTAGCATCATCGCTATTATGTCGATGTAGGAATTGAACCTTGTTCCACTAGGAGTGGAGGCATTAACCGCCATTTATCCTTTGAAACCTAGAGTCATGGGAGGGTTTGTTTAGTTTAGTAAAGCTCAGGATCCTCGGGCCTGAATGAATCCATTATGAAAGAATGTTGGTGGTGAAAGAATCAATTCAATGTACACTGATCAAACATTCATGGTGAAATTGTACAACCAAGGAGAAAAAATTGAACATCACAACATTACATTAATTATCATTAATCTCAGTTTAATACAATGATGATACAATAGGAAGAATTAAAATCCACTAGGTATGATCCAAATTCACCAACTTGGACTGACTCTAATGCTAACTCAATGTGAGAAAATCACCATTGAGATCTCACTAATCTAACTCAGGACAACTAAATCAATTCACAATCAGTTAATTGAACAAGGTATGTAGGAAAATATTCCTAACCTCCTTGAATCAGGGAAATGTGGTGCTAAACTAACTGGAGATGAAGTAATGTATGCCCATATAAGGATATCTCAACACAAACTAGGGTGAACTGATGGTCGAAATCCCATGACTTAGTGTGTGTTACTAAATTATAGGGATTGGCCTTTGGAGCTCCTAAAATCATGCAAAGTGGTGCATTAAGTGTTGGGTAGGCCTCAAATGAGTTCCCCATGGCACTAGTGAGGTGGAAACATAATCATAAGATAGGAAATGACAATTAGACTATGGTGGTCAAAGAGAGGATTATAATTAATCATAACACCCCCCCTTATTCCTAACTTGGACAACCTGGTCCCTGGAAACTAAGACCAAAGGTCACCCATACCATATAATGAAAAAATAACTACTCAATAAACTAAAGAAATGGTTGGACAACCTGGTCCCTGGAAACTAAGACCAAAGGTCACCCATACCATATAATGCAAAAATAACTACTCAATAAACTAAAGAAATGGGGAAAACCTCATGGGACCCCCCCAACTCAAAATGACCAGAAAAACCAGGAACAATAACTAGATCAAACCTTTACACTAAGAAGAGATCTGAGATAGACAAATCTCTTTTCAGTGAAATATTTAGTGAATATGTTTGCAATATTCTCCTCTATAGGGAAATAAAGTAAAATGATAGCCTTACTATGCACTAGTTCCCGGATGTTGTGAATGTGGAATTTGATGTGCTTGGTCTGCTACTTCTATATTGGATCATTGGATATCTTGATTGCACTTTGATTATCACAAAAGATATCTATTGAAGGAGAAGTACAGATTCCAAATTCTGTCAGAATCCAATGTAGCCAAACTGCCTGAATAGTTTCATTCACAATCCCTCGATACTTTGTTTCAGCTGAAGAGAGAGAAAGAGCTACCTGATCCCGATGTAGATTTCTTGGCAGTACTATCACCAACCTAGTCTAAATCAATCAAACCAATTAGATCTAGTCGTGCACCAGCAGAATAGTGGATCCCAAACTCCCTCATACCTTTCACATAATGCAAGATGCACTTTGTTTCTTTCCAATGCAGTTCATGTGGCTCCTGCATGAATATGGAAACAACACTCACAACATAAGATAAATATGGCCTCAAATGGGTGAGGTACAATAGGCTACCAATTAATTATCTGTAGAGTGTACTATCAACTAGTGGTGTGGAACCACCTTTTTCCAACCTGATGTCAGATAAGAAGGGGAAGGGTGTTTCTTTACAATCAGTAATGTTGAATATTTTGAGCAAACCTCATATGTATCTAGATTGTGTAATCATGATCCCAAAATATTTTTTATTCACCTCAAGGCTAATAAATTTCCTTAGCATCCCTAGATCAGTCATGGATAATGCCTCGCTCAAAGATGATTTGATGCTTCTTAATCCAGCAGTTGAGCCATTAGTAATGAGAAAGTCATCCACATATAGTACAATAAATAGTAAAAAACCTCCCTTCTGTTGCATGTAGACATTGCAGTCATATTTGCACCTCTTAAAATTTTGTGACTATAAGAAGGCATCCATATTGGCATACCATGCCCTTGGGACCTGCTTGAGCCCATAGAGATATTTCCTTAATTTGAAAACCAAGGAGGAATCTTCAATGTACCCCTCAGGATATCTCATGTAGATCTCTTCTTCCAGGTCACCATGTAGGAAGGAACTCATCGCATCCATGTGATGTACCTCCCACTTCTTCAAAGTTACAATGGATAAAACTAGACTTATGGAATCCATTATTGCAACATGAGCGAATGTCTCATTGTATTAGATCCATTTGCACTGAACTAGCTTTCTCCCAGGAGGTAAGGAGACAAGCTTCTAAGTCTGGTTTTCTTGTAGTGAATCAAACTCATCATCCATGGCTTCCTGCCATATTGGATCATGGAAAGACTCCTTGTAGGATTGTGGATCTACCCCCATCATCATGAAGCATCTCTCTGGGAGAAGTGGATCTGTAAGGAAGAGTGCAAGTTTTTTCATCTTGATACTGAGATCTTGTTCTTTTTTTACCATCGGGATCCCCAACACTATTCCCGACAGTTTCAATGATAATTTGGGACCATTTAGGCCTTTGATTGGGAGTAGGTGATGGATTAGGATCTATTTAAGGTTCATTATTAATATCAAGATCTTGATCCTCATCTTCGGACTCTTAATCTAAATATGAGTTAACACATCATAATTTTCAAATGGAATTAGTTGAGTGATTATACCTTCTTCTTCTTCTTCATCAGTTGGTTGTGGATCATGCACATGATCTTCTCCAAATTGAACAATGCGCTCTATGAAGAACTTTTTAGTTGCAATATCCATCAGTTTGTATGCCTTTGCATCATCTGCATATCCCAACAGTATGCATTCGCTACTCTGAGCTTGGAAGGATTTCCTCTTGTCAGTTGGAATTTTGGCCCATGCTTTGAAACCAAAAACCCTTAGATGTGAGACATTGGGCCTATGTCCCATCAATGCTCCAAAAAGAGTGACCCCAATCACTGACTTGTGAGGCACTCTATTCTGGATGTGCAAAGCACAATTTACTACTTCATCCCACAGATATGGTGGAAGATTACTTGCTTTAAGAATTCATGTAGCCATCTCTTTCAAATATCCGTTGTTCCTCTCTGCTACAACATTTTGCTATGGTGTGTATGGGACCAAGTGTTGCATTTGAATACCTGCTAAAGCACACAACTGATGGAATTCTCTTTTGACATGCTCTCCTCCATTACCTGATCTGAGTGCTTTGATATTCTTCCCAAGAGTGTTCTCGATTAAGGCTTTGAAGAATTTAAAGGTTTCAAATACCTCATACTTCTGCTTTAGAAAGTATATCCAACAATACCTTGAACAGTCATCAATGAAGGTTAGAAAGTATCTGGAGCCATACATAGATATTGTAGGCATTGGTCTTGAGACATCACCGTGAACCAAATTGAGTGCAGAGGCAACTCTTCTTGCCTTCCCAACCTCATACCTTCACTATGGTTGCTTACTTACCAAGAAACCATTGCATACACATTTAGAGTATTTAATGAGATGCAATCCCTCAACCATATTTTCATTGTGTAGTTGTTAGAGATACTTGAAGTTCAGGTGTCCAAATATTTCATGGCACAGCCTGCTTATGTCATTTTCATGGTTCAATAGGGAACTAGGATATGAATTAGGAAGAAAGTGAGAAAAAACATATGCCTTGAAGGCATGATTAGCAATTCATTTCACTATCAGATTCCCAGTATATATTTCTGAGATATCCACTATGTCAAGATCAAATGTGACTTGCTTAGGTGAGTCAGTATGAGTCATCTGGTATACACACAATAGATTTGCTACTAGGGAGGGCACATAGAGAACATTCTTGAATAATCCATGCTCAAATTTGATTGAACCTTTCCTGACAGTTGGGATTTGTGAATCATCTCCCATGTGGATGCTTGGTCCACCAGAGAGATCCATAAAAGAGAATGATTATTTGGAGGAAAGCATGTAGTTGGAGGCTCTATAATCAATGAGAAAATCTTGTGACCAAGAAAATCCTTTCTTCAGAGCATGGAATCTCTCATGATGTCTAGTCTTGTTTCCAGCATCAGACTTATTTGCACCTTCAAGAAGGGAAATATTGTTCTATTCAAGGAGTCTAGACATCTGGTATATGGTTTTCTTCATACATAGATTGTCTTGATGATTCCCTCTCTTGTAGTAAGAGAGATTTGCCGTGTCAAACTTATTGTGCTTGTCCTTCTTGGAACCTAAGGCTCCTTGTGAAGGATTATTCTTATCCTTAGGCTTGAAATCAATGTACTTCTTCTCTTTTCCTTTTTGCTTCCTGTTTGCTTACACATTCTTAGTCTCCCCAGCTAAAAGAGCCAGATTCTTGGAGGCTTTGAGAGCTCCCATCTCTATCAACTTATCTTGTTCGTTAATAAGATATTATGTAAAGGAATCAAGGAATGGAATTCATCAATTAGGATTTTTCACTCTCTCAGAGTGAAAGGTAATACAAAGACTAAGAATCCTAGGCCAAGTTTGCTCAGAATTGAGAGCACCAATTTCTCATCCTTCTTATTAATCCCACACTGCTTGCACATCATGACAAGGGATTTGAATTTTGAGAAGAATTGTTGGATAGTTTCTAAGTTGTTTCGATGAAGAGAAATCATCTCATTCTCTAGAATATGGCCTCTTAGCTCATCCTGATTTCTAAACAGTGATTCGAGCTTCTGCCATACTTCTCTTGGAGTTTTTAATCCATCAATATCGAAGAATAACTCTCTGGAAATATGAATGCACATGAATCCAAAGACTTCATCTAGCTTGTTTAGATAATTCAAATTATAAAGAGGTTATTTGGGTTAGACCTCCTTGCATATGGCAACCATGTACATACCTTTGTTGAACAACACTATGTTCATATCAACCCTCCAACAAAGATAGCTTAAGGGTGTGAGGATATTGGGTGTCAAGGATGTTGAATTCTCCATCTTGCAGCTTCAAGGAGTAGCACAATTCTTCACAATTCTTAAATTTTCCTGTAAAAACACTTCAATTCAAAGTCAAACTAATTCAATCACTCTCTTCTTCGACATGTGCACATTCTCTAGGTCATCACACCTGGCTATACTTCTTTAGAAAAAATCCAGAGGGAGTAAGGCAAAGATACCAGTAATTATGTGGAACCTAGCTGCTTTTGGTGCATCAATGAAATTTTAGCAAAGCTTAGGATCCTCAGCCCTGGATGAATTCACTATGAAAGAAGGTTGGAGGTGAAAGAAGCGATTCAATATACATTGATCAAACATTCATGGTCAAATTGAACAACCAAGGAGAAAAAATTGAACAACATAACATTACATTCATTATCATTAATATTAGTGTAACAAAATGATGATACAATAGGGAGAATTTGAATCCACTAGTTATGATTCGAATTCACCAACTTGCACTGACTCTAGTGCTAACTCAATGTGATAAAATCACCACCGAGAGCTCACTAATCTAACTCAGGATACCTAAATCAGTTCACAGTCAGCTAAATAAACAAGGTAGGTAGGAAAAGGTGCCTAAACTCCTTGAATCAGGGAAATGTGGTGCTAGAATAACTAGAGACGAACTAACGGATGCCCATCTAAGGATAACTCAACACAGACTAGGGTGAACTGATGGTCGAACTCCCATGATTTAGTGTGGGTTCCTAAATTATAAGGATTGGCCTCTAGATATCCTAAACTCATGCAAAATGGAGCATCAAGTGTTAGGTGGGCCCCAGATGAGTTCCACATGGCACCAGTGAGGTAGCAACATACTCCTAAGCTAGGAAATGAAAATTAGACTATGGTGGTCAAAGGGAGTATTTAAAAGAATCCTAACAGAGTTATGCTACAACGTCCTCCCCAGAGTGTGTGATGATGACTATTGTTTGCTTGCTAGGGGAGATTGGTCAATGTAGTTGACAATTTCTCCCATGGGTTCTATCTGGAGTTAGGTCAATATAGTTGACACTCCAAGATATTCCATTAGAGGAAGGATATGATGAGGAAGGTAGTTGTGAATTTGTTAGAGGGAAGTAGGTAGTTAGGAATGCCATTGAAGTTATGGAGATAAACTTAATTAAATATGTGTGTGTTGAAAACCTTTTCTTTATTCTTGTATGGTAACTAAGTACATTGTGTTATTTTCATATATTATTATGGTCTAAGTTAGTATATTGTTAGACATTGCAATCTCTAGTTTAAGTCTACATCAATAGGTAACAACTTGTGTAAATTATGTGTTAAGTGAGATTGAATACTATTAGTACATACATGAAGCATGTAAGCAATAGATTCACTTACATAACTTGTGTATATACGATTTTATGCATTTTAATTCATGAATTATCTATTAAATTATTTTAATTGGGCATTGATGCATTGCGATTGTGAATAGTTACATTATAATTAGTTAGGGGTTAATTACTTCTTATTTGATTGTGAATTTATTCATTTATGTAAGATATTTAATGAATGGCTAAATAATTATGATAGGAGGTTAATGGTAATAGTTTAGATGAATGTTTAATTGAGTTTGAATGGAGTATTATAAATTTGATGAATAAGTATTAATTAATTTTTAATTATAATTAAATATTTGATTTATGGATGCGGTAGTCATTTAAATAAACAATTATTTGAGTTTAAAAAGAGTATTGTTTATTTAATAAAAAAGTATCAATTAAAATTTAGTTTTAATTAAAGATTTGATTTACCTTGTGACTATGAGATTTTGATACACACAGATCTAGTAACAAAATTAAACTTCACTAAATTCATAGAGAATGCATAAAATTGACAAGAAGATATGGAAAAACCATCAAATAAAAAGAGCTATGATGTAATGTTATCAGTTATCATATGTTTTGTAATGAGTTAGCGATACAAATATATTACAGAGAGTAAAATTAGAAATCCTAAAATGGCATTTGAATTGGCTCACATTTGCTAGCTTAGAATATTACCAAGTCCCCATCCATGATAGAGAGTCAAACCAACTCTAGTATAGAGGTCACGAATAGGATAAGTGGGCCAAGATAGACAATGAGTGACTCAAAATCAGCAATTGGGTGGCTTTTATAAGTAAGGAAGGTTTGATGGCAAAAAGATGCTAAATTTATTAAGTCATCCTAGCGCCCTTGGTTGATTTCTAATCCATGAGAAAAGTACTAAAATTCGTTTAAACTCATTAAAGTAGTAATAAAAGTAGAATATGTGCCCTAACTAAGAATATGAAAGTAAAAGCAAGATGTGCGGCACATGGGTGTAAAAACTAATTCAAATGGATAAGTTAGGCACTAGGTATGCCAACTATTACATGGAACAACATACTAAACACTTAGGACCTTAATTAAAGTGATTTAACCTAATGTCTAGATGGATTTATATTCCAAGATAGCCCCTTAAGCTTGACTTATGTGAGTGATGAATCCAAAACTAGCGCCCATGAAACAAGGGCCTATGGTCACCATTTACAATTTATTTGTCTAAATAACCAAGGTAAAAGAGGAAAATCTCATGGGAAAAACCTCCCCTCTAAATATGGACGTGAAAGGTAAACCAAAATTTTTACTTCATACTATAAACATGAACATAATAGTCCAAATAAGGATAATGAGACCAATGATTGGCATTTTGAATATCAGAAGGTACTTTCCTCTTTACAGGAAGAGGTATTTTCTCCCAAGTGTGCCAATGATGATCTTAAAACTTGGAATTTGAACAACGAGCAACTCCAAGAATGTGTGTGAACATGATGGAAATACCATGAGGATCCTTTAACTTCAAACCAATAGAGGGAGTAGATCCAAACGAACTTTGATGTGCTCGAGACTTCGAACCATGTGAGATAAACCCAAGAACCTGTGATGATGCATACTTGAACTTCGCACCAAATGAGGTAAAATCAGCTCCAAATGTGAGGAGTGAGTTTCTAAGCGAATGCATGATGTCTCCAACTTATTATCACTTTGAGGAACTATGCATGTGATGATGTAGGAAAAAGAAGGAGGCTCGAGATCAAGAAGAGAAAACGCTGAGACTCCATAGGTTGATCTAGCTTCCAAAATATCCAAGGAATCATAATATAGAACATTAGTAAACTCATGGGAAGAAACAAGATCATATTCTAGAGCACTAAATGATTAAGAATCTTTAGTAGTATAAGTATTATAGACGAAATATTTAGGATCTTCAAGGAAGTTTTGAGAATGGGTACTAGGAACCAAATAGGAGTTGAAAATATGTATGCGAGCAAGAGTGATGTTTGGAAAGACACATTTGAATCTTAATCTAGCTAGGGATACATACAAAATATCATAGAGTTGTGCACCATCATCAAATGAAGTATGCACATGGTGTGAAAGGGTTGGAATATGGACCTCATAATTCATTATAGAAGACATAGAGAACATTGAATGAGTGAATGAATATTCAACAATGGAAGCTCCATTAGTCACTTCTTCTTGATCATCAACATCATAGGAAGATGAATTAGGATCTTAAACTTCTAGTGACATAGAAGAAGATGTCTCTTCAATATCTACTTCCTAACATGCAGAGGAAGGACTCCACTTAAGGAGAATACTAGAAACGAGTTGAATGAGTTGAATATGCAACTTTTTTGTCATGAACAACTTCGCTGAATAGTGTTGAGGTAGAGCCATCTTCAAAGAGAACATATAAGGAGGTTCTAAATTCGCTCTCCATCTTATTTGCACCAATATCTTCAGTTTGCTTGCCAAATGCTCTGTCCAAACTGGACTATATCTCATTTGGGTATTCAACAATGTAAAAAACATAGCTCATGCTTGGAGAAATTGCCTAACACATAGCTTCAAAATCTCTATCACGGTCATTCAGCTAGTCATTTTTCTCTTCGTAGGATTCTTCACTAGCTCCAATAGATATCTCATAGAGTTATTGTCTCTTCAGAGATGCAATAAACTTCAATGTCCACTCTGAATAGCTTATGAATTGTAATATCCCGATTTTGACCCTATTGCATTAAAATTGTAAATAATATAAATATCATTATTAAATCATGGTGAGGACATCAAGGCCAATGCCCCCACATCGATTTAGTGTTTTATGTATCGGCAATTAAAATCGATGCCTATGGTTCTCATGCTAGCCAGGAACAATATAAATTGAGACATCATGTGAATATGCAATTTAATAAAATACCCACAACTATCTATGCAATGCAACAAGAGACGGGGCAATTATTTTCACAAGGAATAAGGATGGAAATTATTCAAACCCTTGAGCCAATAGTGTTAAGCCAAATGTCAATGAGGGAACCCATAAACCCTCAACTACCCATTTAGACTTATGCACCCAATCATTTAATTATTCTAAGAGTTGGTTGAGGCAGTTAATGCATTGGGAATGGAGAGGTATGGCAATCAATATTGTGTATGGGAAAGCCATGAATTATGGGAAATCGTACCTTTTTTTCTTATGGGGCAAGAAAACACCTAGAAATGTGTTCCCAATCCATTCCTTATGCATCTGGAGCTAGCTGGGGGTGTTTTCCTCACGTTTTTATGCATTTCCTTCATTTTTCCATTGCTGGAAATCTGTTTTTGTGTTGCATATTGGATAGAAAGAAGAGATTCATGATTTGGGGGTTTATAGAGGTCATTTTTACCCCTGTAAGGTCCATAAACATTTTATGAAATCGAATTCGCTCTCCCAGGGTTGATTCCCCATCTACCATTTCTTTTTAGTTTCCCATGACTTCTGAGACTAATGGAAACCCCATCTTGAGCATCCCACAGCCAAGACATTTTTCTTCATACCCAACAATTTTGTTTGTTGTTATGTGCATCCTTGTTTTGGTATGAACTATAAGTAAGAATTAGGAGTGGAAGAGGACCAGAATTGGCTTGATAAACCTAGCGAAGAGAGGAACNTCATATACAACAAACATCCAATCAATTTCCTATACAGTGCATTGTTTACCATAGGTGAAGAATCAACTTCTTCCAGCTTCACTCCTGAAAGGAAAGAGAGTTTTTCTTGCTTTGCAATCCTTCATTCTAAATTTGTTTAGAAAATTCAAGGCATACTTGGACTGGTGCACCTTGATTCCAGCTTTGATTTGAGCAATCTCAAGCCCCAAAAATTGGCTTAAGAGCCCCAAATCTGTCATGGAGAAGGCTTGGTTCATTGCACCCTTTAAGGAAGCAATCTCATCCTTTGAGCTTCCTGTAATGAGGAGGTCATCAACATATAACACAATTATCATTAATGAACCATTAATTAACTTCAAATAGACATTTTTCTTCATACCCAACAATTGTGTTTGTTGTTATGTGCATCCTTGTTTTGGTATGAACTATAAGTAAGAATTAGGAGTGGAAGAGGACCAGAATTGGCTTGATAAACCTAGCGAAGAGAGGAACCTCAAGAAAGATCAAAAGGGGTTGGTTACTCTTCTATGCACACCTTAGAGAACACTAGAATGGAAGGTATGGCCTGAGGGACTATGTAGCAGTTGTGGAAATTGAACCCAGTGATAGATTAATTTTACTCACAACAATTATCAATTGAACATGCAAAATCACTCACAAAAGAGACTGAATAATGAGCTGAA